>JAQQZT010000016.1:20219940-20230986 GCA_030068275.1 Clarias platycephalus
GCAGTTCTGAAGGCGAAAGGGGGTCAAACACCGTATTAGTATGGTGTTCCTAATAATCCTTTAGGTGAGTGTATGTAACAAGTTATTGTAAACAATTTCTCTAACTTCTACTCAAACTGTGCTCTTTTGAGCGTGGACTGCGTTATGTGTACAGGTGTAAACGCGATTGACATCAAGCACAGTGTGATGCTGAGACTCTCTGCAGTAAAACGAGCCCAGCTAAGATTGGTCGAAGCCGTTTCCGTAAACATTTAGCAAGGTGAACACCTAATCATTGAAAATCAAAGGAAATTTTAAATTTGTCACACATCTGTTAGTGGGAACTGTAAACACAATCATTCAACAACAACACTTGCACGTTACAGGGACTCATCTGGGAGTTATTGCCACATCTCCCGGGCAGTCCTGACCTCGCTCCAAGCCATTTCCACATGTTTGGGCCATTCAGGGAGTTCCTGGGAGGCCGGCGTTTCAGACATGAAGCAGGCAGTCTGATCATGGCTCTGACACACTGAGAAAACTTGATGGTATCCAAGCACTAGTGAAACACTGGGATGAGTGCAGTAGTGCATCAGGGGATTATATACTTTTATTTAATTTCATTAATAGCCTCATTACTGTGTTTTTTCGATCGATCTTGAACATACCTGATAAAACGTTTTGTTACAAAGATGACCCATTCTGCACTGTTACAGCAGGAGACGTTCGGGGACGGTGCCTGTATTAGGAATGCTGTAGCGCTTTTGTCTTTCTCACAATCGAGTTGTGAGGGATGTGCTAATCAGTGCATACAGTATATTGAATGTGGTTCTGGGAAAATGCTACATTAATGCAAAATCGCAGTACTGGGACAGGGAAACTCGCATTTTAAGTAGCCACTGGTGTGATCACTGGAACAAGAAGAACCTGAAACAGTGATAGACTGGGGGACATACTGTTTTTGACAGGGAATTTTTTAATTCCTGTGCAGAATTTGAGATGATGTTAATGTCATTGGTTATTTATGGAGCGGCAGGGGCTGTACCGCACCTATCAGGGGTCTTCACCTGGTAGACCTCAGCCTGGATGCAGACTCAGCAAAGTTTTTGAATTTTTTTTTTTAATTAGAGACAATAAACGTCTGCAAAAGTATGCCTGTCAGCAACCTTGATTGTCTTATTTCTCAGAATTAATTAAAAAGTTAGCCAGACATGGTAGTTGCTTATCTGGACCTGAGAGAAAACCTTTTTTTTTTTTGTATTTTGGTATATTGGCCAGGGTTTAAACAAACCAATTCGATTCTCCCTCTAATGTGACCTCATATAAGAAGTGCCCCTTCCCTAGGTTGTTGCTTATGACTCAGCAGTAGCTCATTTTCATAAACACTGAAGTGGCTTGTTCGAAAGAGGAGTGAAACAGGGGGAGTTTGAGGTATGAAAAATAAAATGCATTGTCCGTGGTGTACATCTCAGCTGGATGCTTAACCTTGAATAGTTAGTAAAATACGGGAGCTTTTGATGACAAAATTGGGTAAACAATTTGTTTGTTATCTGTCTATCAATTGTGGTGGACTGATGTAATAGTTAGCACTGTTTCCTTACACCTCTAGGAGCAGGGATTAAAATCTTGCAACTTTGTGCATGTTTTCTCAGTGCTTGGTGGGTTTCCTTCAGGTACTGTACTCCAGGTTTCCTACCCCAGTCCATAAAAGTGCTGTAGACTGATTGGCATTTCCAAATCCCCTGTGGTGTCTGAGCGTCTACCTGCAGTGGGTTGGCGCCTCATCCGGGATGTTCTCCACCTTGTACCCTGAATTTCCTGGGAGAAGCTCCAGGCTCCAGACCCTACACAGGATAAGAGGTACAGAAAAATAAATATATGAACCTATCAAGTGGTCTTATCATTAGCCAACTCAAAAAACATTCTTTACAGCTCCAAATATTGCATGCAGTGTTTGTTCCACAGTTTGTACAGTGTGGTTAGGGACATCGAGAAATAGTTCACTGAGCTGAACGTGCTTCTTGTGTCTTACATTAGACACATGGACACTACTTGCTATTGGAAATTAACTATTACTGTACATTTCCCACTGATATTGATGTAGAAATTTTGTTAATATTTAAGGTAGCCTATTACAGGAAGGTTTTTCACGTTGTCCCAGTTCAGATCATATGATACTGGTAGCCGCAATAAATATTTAAACTGATGAGAGTTTTAATAAAAAACACTTAATTAAATGATTAATAATAATGAATAATAATAATAATAATAATAATAATAGGTGACATTATGCCATAGTGGTTAGCACTGTGGTTTTGCACTTCCTGGGTCGAGAGTTTGATTCCCGCCTCAGGTTTGCATGTGCGTGGATTTGCATGTTCTCTTTGTGCTTGGTGGGTTTCCTCCTTGGTGGGTTTCCACAGTCCATTAGGGAAATTGCCGTTCCCAAATTTCCCAGAACGGGTGAGTACTGTATGTGCATGTGTGCCCTGCGGTAAATTGGCAACCTGTCCAGGGTGTACCCCACCCAGTGCCCGAGGGCTCCTACTGTAGGGTCTAGACTTCACTTGACCTTGTATAGGATATACTTTGTAGAAAATGAATGAGTGAGTAAATGAATAATAATAATACTATTATAAGGAGTGGTACAACTGGCGCAAATCTCCCATGGACATGGCATGCACATCATTCCCGGTTGGACACAAATGACATGAGCGCCTCTAGTTATGATTTTAACCAACGTTCCGAAATGACAGGAGTTTCTTGTATTGAAGTACGAAGCGAGAGAACAATTGAGAGTGAGAACCCAGGGGGAAAATACTGTTATTATCACTTCCTCCCGGCAGACAAGCAAAACAACACTTGGGGAAAGGCAAAGAAAAAAGCTAAATGAAACCAGGCTGGCGCTACGAGAAAAAAAAAAAAAAAAAAACAGCATGAAAGACGGAGAGAGTGAATAAAAATCTGAGAGACAGAAGGAGTGTCGATGTAAACATCTTTAACTGCAGCGTGGAGCAGCTAATTGGACGACACTTCTTTTAAGTCGCCCAGCGCGGCTCTCAGAGAGAGAGCGCGAGAGAGACGCTTCAGGATCGGAGATTTGTTCAGTCTGGATGGAGCGCTAACGCTAATGGCGGGCACAATTTTTCTGGAATGAGTGCTAATTGTATTCATTTACTGTACCTTTCCACAACATCCCGTCATATGCTAATGCCTCATACAATCATCTCTGACCAGCAAAGCTTCGTAAAGATACTTTGGGTCAGAGAGGCGCTCTGGGTGTGACCGCGCCGCAGGGGCAGCCTTTTGTTGGAGCCCATTAGCTTGAAATTACAGTCATTTTGACACATTCAGACCAACAGATCTGTGCCATTAAATCCTTTGTGTACGAGCCTCAGTGTTTGCTGAGTCATGGTCATTATTTCATTACTCGCCTAGCTCCCAGACACAAGCACCGGTCAAGAGAGAACCTATTACCCAAAGTCTGGGATCGGAGTACGTGGGGACGCATAAAACCTGTTTTGTACTTCCGTGTTGTTTTTTTTTCCCCCCCTCTCCCCTCTATTCCTCTTCCTCTTGTTTCTCCTTGTGACAAGACCTTGTTAACGGCTAGTCATACACAGGTAGCAATTTCCTCTGCAGGTCCCCGCTGGTCCTCGTTCCTTATACCACATCCCGCTGAGGGGAATGATAAATATTAGCCTCCGCCTTTTTCACAGCACTGTTATTTATATATATATATATATATAATTTCTTTTTCTTCAGTTTTTTATTTATTTATTTATTTTAACCAGGACATTTTCAGCTAGCGCGTCTGAAGCTAACTACAGCGGAAAAGGTGCTCACAGAGTATCTGAACAGACAGAGGACTGAGGACGCTTTCCTTTTAGTATTGCTAGCAATGCTAGCAGGCAAAAGCACCAGCTTCCTTTTGTAGATTTGGTTGAGGGGACGTCAAAGGGTTTCAATCTTTTGTGCTTTTTCAAAAGCTCAAGTGATCTCTTTTTCTCTCTCTCTCGCCGTTCTCTTTCTTTTTCTCGCTCTCGCTCTCTCTCGCGCGCGCGTGCTCTCTCTCTCTCACACGCACACACACACTACATATACACTCCCAAAATATACTCACTCCAAAATGTATACACAGCTGAACACGGACAGGGATTCAATCAGCTCGTCTGTCAGGATGAAGGTAGGTCGAGCAGACAGGGGGAGACGGCGATGACGTCCGCCTTGCCGCGTGCTTGCGTGTCTAAAATTACCCTATGTTCGTTTTCCAGTCAAATACTTGACACGAAGTCTTTCCATTTTGCTGTGCAAGCATAACCAGACTACCAAAAAAAACAAGCAACGAAATCAACTGATGGTTTAATAAATAGCCTTAGAAAGTCATATTGATTATTTTTGGTGGCAGCGGTTAGCACTGTCGCCTTGCACCTCCAGGGTCCGTGTTCAATTCCCGGCTCGGGGTCTGTGTGCATGGAGTTTGCATGTTCTCCCCGTGCTTAGTGGGTTTCCTCTGCGGGTTCCGGTTTCCTCCCACAATTCAAATTGCCTGTAGTATATTAATGTAGTATATTAATGCACCCGTGAATGTTGACCAGAGGTCCTACCACGGTCATAAAAATGGGAATAAATACAATGGTCACCAGTGGCCTCCACTTGGACAACAGATGTTCCCAGATGGATGGATTGATTATTTTTAGTACTAATTGACAACTAGCATCTTCGATAAACCAAATCAATAAGTGAAACTTTCGTTTTAGTACGAAACAGTCGTGGCTTGTTTGGGGTACTGGATTTGCTACAAGGCAAATAATAGTAAAAGTAATTTAAGTCAATCCCACCCTAAGAAATTTTTTATACTTGTGAAGTTAAAACGTTATTGTTACTCTACAGTATATTCATTACAAAAAAAATGTTTTAGTGGGTTAAACATTTCAATATTTATATTTTAGCTCAGAGGAAAAAAAGCCTAATTAACTTAGCTAGCACCATTTATCCAAATTGCCATTAAATTGCTTGGGAAATGCCCTAAAATCCATTTCATAATGTTAGAAAATTTCAGCAGACACATTTCTTTTTAAGGCTCCTATACAGAATAATAAACACCACACAGACATGAAGTGTTAATTGGATAGCCTAAAGGCAAGCAACACATCCTGCGGCATTCCTGAAGGCTATGAGAAAAAGACATCTGAAATAATATCAGATAAAATCATGACTTCAGAAAGGACGGAAAATAGAAGTTTTACAAGCGGTTTAATTGTTGCATTTATTTAAAGGATGGTTTTATTTGTATAACAAGATTGAGTACATATTTAAATAAAACTTTAATAATTAAATTAGTGAGTCGTAATGAAATCGGTTGACCCACTCTACAATATTGGTGATATGGTTATGAAGTGTATCATGACAGAATTGATCTCAGGATTGATTGATCATATCATCGCATTGGCGATGAGTTTATCTGGGTTTTCATGGACCTTGATATTTTATTAATAATCATAATAAATACCCAATATGAATTAATAGTAATTAATCATTTGACGTGTAAATTTGACGTGTAAATTTGACTTTTGTTCTATTGTTGAAATAAAAATATACTTTCTGGGCATTTGTGCTCCACATGGGAGTAACCTTAGGAGATGCGACAAATTTCTGGTAGAGAAATGTTCTGTTCATACCCTGGCTCCTTGTCTTTGGCAGAGGAAAGGGCTCTGATTGGCTCACATTTCACATGGAGTGATGTTCCTACCAATCATAGATGAGACTGATCCATGTAACCAGTCATAGCAGGAAACGCGGGATTTAGGCGGGAAAAGATTGGAAGCTCCTTTTTTAAAATAGATTTCACGGCTGGTTCCAAACTTCACAGTGTGAAGACTTTACAAAAATCACAAAAGTTAACTTTTGATTAAATGGGCAATTTGGGAACGGCAATTAACCTAATCTGCATGTCTTGTGACCGTGGAAGGAAACCAGAGTATCCGGTGGAAACCCACCAAGCACAGGGAGAATGTGTGAATTGAACCCTTAACCCAGGAGGTGCAAGGTCACAGTGCCACCATGACACCTTGATAATCGGATTTGCTGTTCTTAAAGGAGCAAAGGAACTGGTATGTTTAGATGCTGTCTTCCCCACTCTCATTGACCACTCAGGTTTGTCGACAGTGAAGTGACTGGTCGCTTTACATCTCGGGGAGCCCTCATGTCTGTGTTTCCTTCTGGCTCTCCCTTTTATGCTGTCATAGTTAGTTCAGCCAGAGTCCCTGCTTACACTCTGCACTAAATATACATTCACATTATACATTGTTCGACTGTGACCATACCTAACTGCTATCTCTCCTTCTCTTCTGCTCTTTCCTCTTCTCTCTCTACTCCTCTCTCTCTCCCTCTCTCTCTTTCCCTCTACCTGTCTCTCTTTCAAGCTATACATGTCGCTCCTGAGTTGTAAAGTGCCAGGAAAAAGAAAAATGTCTGAAATTAAGTGTCACACTTTTACCCATGTTTGCCCAATGTAAGACACTTAAACTAGAATCGTTTAAAGACTACGTAGAACCCAAATATAATACTTTAAAACTATGTATATCACAAAGGGCATGTAGAACCCTTTACGACAATGTAGGACTCTAAAACTAGAATTCCTTAAGACTGTATAAAACCCTAAATCTAGAAACCCTTAAGACTATTTACAACCTATACTGTATATAATTTTTTAAAGAATCCCAGTTCAATCCTTAACCCTTTAACGTGTTTGGTTGTGTGAAGATGTAGAACCTTGTGAACACTGCAGTCATCGGGACACAAATCGTTTCAGTTGTTTTCAACCAGACACCCTGGGGTCTTTCAAAGAAACTATTCTATTCATTCTATTCTATTCTGATCTTTTCATTTAGATCACATTTTATGTTTAATTCTTAATTTCCTGATATATTTTGGCACAAATGAATTAGAAATTTTTTGACTTGTTAAAATTGAATTGCCACATTGCGATTGTATGTATGCTTTACAGTAGGTGCACGATATTCACGGCTTCATGAACTGAAATTTTTCAGAGATGTGATTTGAGGTCACAGAGCGGATATTGGGGTGGCAAGGCTTATTTTGGTGGCGTAGTGGTTAGCTCTGCCAACTTGCACCTCCAGGGTCGAGGAGTTTTGCGTGTTCTCCCCGTGCTTGGTTGGTTTTCCCCCAGGTACTCCGGTTTCCTCCCACTGTCTAAAGACATGCTGATTACTCAGGCTAAATGGCGTTCCCGAATTGCCCGTAGTGTGTGAATGTTGACCGGAGGTTCTAACACGGTTGTAAAAATGGGAATGAACAAAGTGATAATCATCATGGGCCTCCACGGCCCCTAGTTTCCTAGGTGGTTGGTTTTCCTAGAGATTCCTAGATGGATGGTTGGAAGACTTATTTCATTTACAGCATTTGGCACATCCCGTTATCCAGAGCGACATTCGCTTTGATCTTATGAGTAGTTTGGGGGTCAAGGGCCCATCATGGCATTTTGGTGGTTGTGTGGTTTAAACTTGAGACCTTCCAAACCATAGTCCAGAACTACCCCTGAGGTGGGAGCTGCCCTCCCCCTCTAACCCATTTGTCCATCATGGAACCCTGGATCCTATAAATAATATGCTCTTTCCAGTGTGAATAACTTCTTATATCTACTTTTATTTTATGACATACCCGTGCGCACTCTCTCTCTCTCTCTCTCTCTCTCTCTCACACACACACACACTCTCTCTCTCTCTCTCTCTCTCTCTCTCTCTCTCACACACACACACACACACACACACTCTCTCTCTCTCTCTCTCTCTCTCGGTGCAAAGAAAGAGTCTCACACACTCTGCGCGCCTTCTCAGTGCACAAGACCGGTGGAGAGCGCAGGAGCAGTGGCAGCAGACAGACAGAGAGAAAGATAAAGATAGAGAGAGAGAGAGAGAGAGAGAGAAGGGAAGAGCCGGTTCCTTCCTGGGCACGATGTAACGATTCCAATATCAGCTCTGCAAACTTCTCCATCACCTGCCTCCGAATATAATAGAGACCAGAGGAGCCGGAGAGGAGACGCGGACTTTCCCTTTGATCGCTTTGATCTCTTTTCCTCTCTTTGATCGCTCGGTTTAAATGTGACATGAGGAGTGCACCGCGCGCGAGCCCCCGAGTCCCGGCGCCAGGCGGAGCTCTGTGATCCTCCCTCCGTCTCTCTCCGTCTCCGTCTCTCTCTCTTCGCCGGTCCGACCGGGAGGGAAAGCCGCGCGCACGTGCATGCCGCGGGTGTGATTTACCGCGGGCGCGCGCTCCAACGCAGCCGACAGGAGCATGAGCGGATTTATCTGAGGATCTGTGATCTGTACAACAATTAAAATATATATATTATTACTTTTATTATTATTATTATTATTACTGTTTTTTTGGATGACGGAAAAGAAGTGATAGAACAGGTAAGGTTCTGCAATGGCACATAAAGACAAAAAGCAAGCAAACAAACAAACAGATGTCATGTCGCACAGATTAATTGGCACGAGTTTAATTGTGATGATCATTCTGTGTTTTCGGCTTCTCCAGTATGTAGGACATGACATGTATTTTCTCCCATCTTCACTGTCTATACCATTGTGTAAATGAGGACTGATGGGTATACAGTATCATTCTTTTGCCAAACTTCTTCCTCTTCAATTATTATTATTTTTTATTTATTTATGAATAGAGAGAAACAGTCAGTAGAAACTCTACAACGTACACCACAGTAGAGTCCACGTCTCAGGAGGTCTTGATGCATCCTTGACTTTGTCCCTGTTGGTGAACCCTTTAAGACCATGTAGCGTAGAACCCCTGGACTGTCTCCTCCTGAGACCCAGACTCTACTCTTGTGTACTTTCTACTTGACTCTTCCTCTGTATTAATAGCTGATTATACGTTTAATCAATGCCTTCAACCAGGACGAAGTTTGGCAAAATAATTATACCTAACAGTCGTCATGTGAGAGACATGTGTGGTACGATGTTGACGATGAAGTTGTGACAAAATCTCATGTCTTCACATGAGGACGTTCAGGGCTCAAGAGGATATACAATCTTTTTTAAAACATTATAGATAAATACAATCTCTTAGCATGAACACTAGGATGCTTTAGGACATTAAAGAACCCAAATAGCACATAGAGCCTTGTAGAAGACAATGTAGTCACCAAAGACGGCGTAGAATCCTTTAAGGCAGTGTAGAACCCATTTAAGATTAGACAGAACCCCCTGTTACCATGTAGAATTATTTAAGACTGTGTGTAAAAGACTAAAACTAAAGTGTAGAATCCTTTAGGATTAAGGTGAATATTGTCAAACTTCATATTGATCCAGTGTATCCTCACCTGTGTATCCATCAGTGATTATTAGTATTTGCATTTGGTTTTTTGCATTTGACCATTATAAATGAGATTTTTTTTTTTTTAGCTATTTGTAAAGTGACAAAAAAATAAAATAAAATGTGCAACAAAACATGCCCCACTTTTACCAATATTCACTCTGTTTAAAACCCCTTAATCATTTAACACTTCATAGAACCCAGAGGACATGTAGACATGTGGAACCCTTTACACCTGTTTAGGACCCTAAAAGTAGAATTCCTTAAAACTGACTTAAGGAATTCCTCAAAACCCTACAACTAGAATCCTACAACATAAATATTATGTAGAAATTGTTAAGTTCTATTATATAAAATTCTATTAAAATTATAAAATTCTATTATCATATATATATGATAATATTATATAATACGATGATATTATTAATATTATATTAATATACATCATACAGTTTTTTTAAGGACATGCCGGAATCTGGTTTTCAAATTGTATAGCTCTACAAAAAAAGAATCTCCAGGAAAAAAAAAAAAAAACTAAGAAAGAAATAAGAAAGAACTCTAGAAACACTCTGGAAAAAGAAACAAAACAATCCTTATTGTGGGTATAAAAAGATTTAAAGATCCACCCTATGGGATAGAACACTACCATACACAAAGTTTATGTTTAAAATAATAATAATAATTTTAAAAAAAAACAGTAGTAGAACCTCCTGAGGAAAAAAATTTTAATGGTGTGGGAGTGTACCTGCACAATTAAAAGAAAGGAAAAAAAAATATTATAGGTACACAGTAAAATTCCCAGTGTCGGATTAACACCCAGAGTGCTGAATGAACACCCGGAGTGATGAATTAACACCCTACAATGTTTATACTCGTCCAGCGGGTCTCATGTGAGCACTGAGAGCGTTAAATCAACACTGGGGTTGTTACTGTGTAGATTGTATTTATTTTTAACCTAAAAGTTTAGAATATAGACCAACTTAGGAATTATGAACACCACATTTTGTCGTATTTCAGGATTAATACTGATGAAAGCTCTCGTGCTTGAAGTTTCTCATGCACACCTGTGCACATCAACACATTAACACTACATATACTGTAGCCAGTGCTTTTTGCATTCATGGTCTTGTGCACAGTATTAAGTGTTTCTGTTCCTGTGTGCATGTGTGTGTGTGTGTGTGTGTTTTGAGAGAGAGAGAGAAACAGGCATCCAGTGCACGTGGTGTCTGCATGTACAGTTAAAAAAAAAAAAAATCCTGAAGCGGTTAGTATGGTGCATGTGGTGAGATGAGATGTGATGAGATGAGATGAGCAAAGCACTGAAACAAGCGAGAGCTGTGTTTATTCATTAAATTGACCAAACAGTCCACAGATTTAGACAAATGAAAGGCTTTTAAATAATTTTAGCCGCCGTCGTGTTTAATAACATAATATAAAACAAGCAAATTCACTAGGAAATCATGCAGAAACATGATGGCGAGAGAATAACACGACTTATTCAGCTCAGCTGAGTGTAATTCATTTATTATTGACCCAAATTTTTAAGGCATAACTGTTTTTTGCATTATACCTTAAATTTTTTTTAGGCTTATTATTATTATTATTATTATTATTATTATTATGCATAAATATAACTGTTCCTGTATCATAAGCATAGTTTAGGTTTCATCTTTTTTTACTGTTGCTCTGAAGGGGGGGTGGGGGGGGGTGTGT
>JAQQZT010000016.1:20234495-20246995 GCA_030068275.1 Clarias platycephalus
TATATATGTGTGTGTATGTATCCTAGCCTTATTCCATATATAGCCTTAGAACAAACTTGTGCGGCGTACAGTAATCAACAGTCTTTCCCGGCTGTGTTATTTATTATTACTCAGCCTTAACGACATGCTTGCGCTCACGTCAGCCTGCGGTGACGGGTCCAGATGTGTGTCATTTGCTCCGAATCAATAAGCAATGTACTGTTCCGTTACCTAAATGGAGATGTATGCCACTCTTCGTGTAAGGCGTGAGTCATTCTAGCGTGACCTTGCGCGACTGAAAGCTGTCATGTATGAAATTGATGACAAATGTCTTAGAAGATTCTGATTGCGTTGGTGTTGGTTTATAAAAAAGAAAAAAAAAAGTGTTGTGGATGTTGGAATTTGTATGTGTTATTTAAATAAAGTGACATTTCAGGGATAACAGCAGAATGTGATGCCCGATACGTGCAATGACACTGGGCAGTGATAGTACCAGTAACACACCACATTACATTAGAATGAGATACAGTGCAATACTTCAGCTTGATTTTATATGACTCGGTGTGGTTTGATATGTTACAGCCAGGTATGTAACTGTATGCGTATTCATATCTGTACCAGCTCAGTGTGGATTGTGGTCTGAGTGAATAGATTTAACCAGTGCAAATTAAAGGAACAGGCAGCATGTCAGTATGTCTTTGTACTGTATCTTGTTAGCAACATGCTAATGCATCTAACGCGACTGAGTCTTGTATATTTTCTTACTTGAACAGCGAAATGTAAAGTACTGTATAGTCAGTGCTGAGTGTTGATGAAGCTGAAGCCAATACCTTTATGTCATTTAACTCATTTAAATGTAAGAAGATTAACTCGTGATGTGTGCAGACCTGACGTAAACGGGGCAAAGACACTGATTTGGGAATGAAACAGGAAACGCTATAATATGATAAGATGTGTTACAATACGATGTGTTTCCACAAACAAAATGGAATGCTTATGATATCTTACAAAACAATAAGGTATGGAATGTTACTTTACAATACAGAATGTGTTGTACAGTACTGTATGTTGCAATACATTATGACACATCAAAATTCAATATGATCTAACGTTTAATAGTACTGCATGGTATTATATGGTTTGTCATACATGATATGATACAGTACAGTGTGATATGATATGTGACACGCAATAAGATACGATATAACACAATATAATGCAGTCTAATACAGTAAAAGTCAATATGACACAATATACTATATACTGTAGTTCTATACTGCATGTTGTGTTATATAACTGTATGGAACAATACAGTAACCTAAAGGGACAATACAGAACAATATGGTACAGTACGGTGCTACAGTATGCGGTACAGTACAGTTCTACATGGTACAATATGATATTATGCAGTAACTAAATGATACAACACAATAACTATATGCTACAGTAAGGTGCTATATGGTACAATATTTTGCTATGTGGTACAATACAATTCTATATGGCACAATAGAGTTGAATATGGTGTATTAAGGTGCTATATGGTACAATATGGTGCTATGTGGTACAATATTCAATCCAACTCAAGTTTTATTTGTATAGCGCTTTTAACAGAATTTTGGAGGTTTGCATGAAATGTGAATGTGTATGAATCAGAATACAGTACAATACAGTACTATATGGTACACTAGAGTTGTATATGGTATACATTATTGCGCTATATGGTACAATATGGTGCTACATGGTATTATACAGTAACTGTATGATTCAACACAATACTTTATGCTACAGTACGGTGCTATGCAATACAATACAATATGGTACATTATGATGCTATATGGTAGAGTACAGGACTATATGATACAATAGAGCTCTATATGGTAGAATATGTTGCTATATGGTATAATACAGTAACTGCTATAATATATGTTGTATATGGTACAATACAGTGCTAGGTGGGACAACACAGTATTATGTGGTCCATAGATTTCTACAGTATATGGTATAATATGGTGCTATATGGTACAATACTGTAATTATATGGTACTATACAGTATTATATGGTACACTACAATGCTATATGGTACAATATGATGTTATATGGTGCAATACAGTACTTTATGGTACAATAGAGTTCTTTATGGTACCTTATGGTTCTATATGGTACAATACAGTATTATGCTGGCTTAGTGGTTAGCAATGTCACCTTGCACCTCCAGGTCCTGGGTTCGATTCCCATCTCAGGGTCTGTGTGCATGAAGTTTGCATGTTCTCCCAGTGCTTGGTGGGTTTCTTCCGGGTTCTCCGGTTTTCTCCGACAGCCCAAAGACATGCAGATTAGGCTAATTGGCTCGTAGTGTATGAATGTGCGGGTGAATGTTGACCGGAGGTCCTACCACGGTTGTACAAATGGGAATAAATACAATGCTCACCATTGGCCTCCACGCTCCCTAGTTGGTTCCTAGATGGATGGATGGAGAATGCAGTATTACAGTATATGGTACACTACAATGATATATGGTGCAATACAGACTGTTAGACACAATAAAGTGCTATATGGTACAATAGAGTTCTATATGGTGCTATATGGTCTAGTAAAACTCAATTAAATACAATCGACACACTACAGGACACTGATGTTTCCAGGGCAGGTTCTTACCGATGCCTCTTTTCTTCCCTTCTATACCATTCATTCCCTTCTGTAACACACCGAAATCAGTTAATAATACATAGTCTTAGTTAATAATACAGGTCTGTAACATACAGTATCTGTTCAGTTACATACTGACTTCATCCTCAGTGTGTAAGAGCAAGTGAGGTGTATCTGAGAACCAGCGCTGTATCACAGTACAGTCAATACCACAAACTGATAATGGAGTGTGGTCTAGACCAAACATAAATCAGTTCATGAGGGAGCGAGTGATATAATCACTAATTATGTTGTTGATAATTAAGCCAATGAAAGTGTTGATATTAAAAAAAAAAAAAAGAAGAAGAAGAAAAAACCGCTGGAGTCAGGAGGTAAGTGGTGCGGCACTTGAGTGTAGTGTTTCTGTCGGAGGTTTGTTAGAAGGGTGTTACAGTGTTATGAAGGAACAATTTTAATGAAATTATCTGGAAGATCATTTAGTGAATAACTGACTAAGGTTCAGTCTGTGAGCTGTTGTCTTGAACTGCTTTGTGCCGAGCCTGTTACAGTATACTGTGCTGCTGCCGCTGTCAATCATCATACCCTCTGACACACATGCACACAAGGACTAAGGAACTAGAAGTTTGTTCTCTTAATTATAATTAAATTGTAGTTAATGATATTTTTATGTACAGTTTCTGCTTTACACGCCCCTGATCCATCGGTCAGACTGAAAATCCGATCCTGTAGTTAGTGAACACTTTTTAATAGTTACTCAGTGAAATGTTTTAAGATGTACAATGAGCCGCGTGATTACGGGTTTAATCGCAAACAAATTCACACAGATGAGTCTGATTAAGCTTAGGTTTTGCATTTAAGTCTGATTATGCACGATTTTTAAACTGATGAAGCTGAAAGTTTCTATAGTACTGTATATGCCGTGGCTTTTATTGGATGGACTTGATTACACGCACAACTGGAGATGTCTGATGATTCATGAGGTAGGGCAGGACAATAAATAATGACAATCATGTTATTGTGAAAAATGTAACATGTTTTTTAATAAGGTACTTTTAAAGACATCAAATACTGAAAACTTTAAAATCACAGTCATTATCTATCAATCAATCAATCAATCAATCAATCAATCAATCAATCAATCAATCAATCTGCTCCCTGAGGGCCAATACAGAGTGACTGAGGCGGAGCTTCTTCCCGCAGGCGATATCGTCTCTCAATCAGAACACCACACAGGACTAAACCATTTTGCACATACACACTTATGGACATGTGTCTTTTTGCACTCATTCTGGACATTCATGGACACTTATGGACACTACACACCTGCACATTCATGCACATTTACACATTTCTATTTCATTTCTTGGCTCATTGCACATAAGTCACTTTCAATAAGACCCTTTTTTTTCCCCCGCTTCATCTCCATACTAAAGTTTCTATATTTATCTATATTTGTACAGAAATCATCTCCATATTAGTACGACATGGTTTTCTTATGTATTTATTATTTTGTATATTTTGTCTTATTTTCTATAGATATATAGTTATATGTATATATTTATCTTAGCTAAATTAATTTTCTATATTTTCTATCTTTTTATTCATATTTATTTCCTATTAATAATATTTTATTTTTAAGGTCACGAGTGGCCATTTAAGCATTTCACTTTTTATATTTGACAAATAAAATTTGAATTTGAATTAGAATTTTTAATAAGGTGCTATAAGGTGCTATTTACTGTAAATAAATCAACATGTATTTATATAGCACCTTACAGCAACCTAAGTTGGACCAAAGTTGTAGCAAAAAAAAGACAATAAAATTCTTATAAGATAGCAATAAAAATACAAAACAAAATAAAACACATACAATTATAAAATTTTAATAAAAACACATAAAATTATAAAATATCAAAAGCCATTCTAAATAAGTAAGTATTATGTTTCGCGTTACATAGAGGCAGGTCAGGTAACAAATTTAACCTTATCCTAACCTCATCTTAAATACTAAGTCCCCTACATACGAACATTCGACTTATGAAATGCCAGTGACCATATAATCGTGCGTGTTCAATCACGGAAGTTAGATCACATGTCCAGCGTACATTGTCACGTGCATGCAGCGTGCTCGTTCTTTTAACCTGAATTGTTCGACCATCGGCACGGATCTAAAGAGCACTCTACTGTAATATACTGTGTATAGACAAGCTGCGTTGGCATCCTAGTACCTAGACAATGTTTGATGGACTTACGAACAAACTGGACTTACGGAATGGAACTCGTTCGTATGTAGGGGACTTACTGTAGCTCATATGGTTTCAGATATTACGAGGTGTGTAGGAGAGATTACGAGGTGCTCTGTGTTTTTAGGGAGGGAGTTCCTTTATAATACTATGAAGATGTGACCCGTGAACGTTGTGAGCCTGTTGAGACATCGGTGCCCATTAGAGCAGTAAAATATTCGCTTTAAAAAGTCAGACATTGGGTAAGGCGTGTAGTTTCACTCAAATATTAGTGGAAATACCCTGCAAACACGGAATTACACATAAAAACGTGTGTGTACAGTATGTGTGTGTGCGTTTATTAATAAGAGTGAGAGAGATTGAGCATCTGAGAATCGGTCTCACACACACACACACACACTAATCAGTCGCCTCTCATGTTTCCTCAGCAGATGCACTGAAGAGAAAAAAAATCTGCCAAATTATTGTGTGTTTGTTTGCAAGCATGTGTGTGTGAGTGTGTGTGTGTGTGTGTGTTTGTGCATGTGGCTCCAGGCTACACTTCACTCCATCAGTAAGCAACGAATGCCAGTTGCTTTGATCACACAGACTCTGGCGGAAATGACAATTATGTTCCTCGTCAGATATCTCGGCGAGTGTTTAAGCCGAGCTGGGGTTTGAGCGCGGGGGGTCAGAAAGGCACCGAACCCGAGAGGTGCTTCTCTAATCGGGGGGAAAAAACACCGCTTCGAGTGCAGCGTGTCACACTTTTAATGGAGTCCCGGAAGCGTAACTTCAGTGACTCAGAGCGAAGCAGAGTGGTTTACTGGCAGCGGGAATGAATCGGTGTTTTCGTGTTAAAATATTTCTGTCCGCTTCTTATGTGTGTCACGTATGAAAATGTCATTTAAAAGTGGCGGCACATGACCGCGAGGAGGAGGAGCGCAATAATAGTTAATAAACTAGAGGACGATAAAGCAACAACAGAAACACTTAGAAAGCTCATTCATTTACGAGCACTGTTTGCTTTCACTGCTTTGCCTCATACCTGGAGTTTCTTGTGTCTTATTACAGGTTAAGTACTTTTAGTTCTACAGACCAAAAGACAAAAAAAAGAAGAAAAAAAAAGAGCAATTAAATTAAAATGTTACACGTACCCTGCTAAAGAAGCATAATTTTTTATTTAGGGACTTATTGCAGAGCCAGTTTTCTAATAGGATTATTAGTGCACTTGGTGGTTTTATTCTTAAACAAACTCCTTTTTTTATCAGCCAAAACGCAGTATTGGTGCTGATTTTATTGTATTTTTTTTAATGTTATACATATAACACAGAAAATACAAAACCAAAGAAGCTACGACCAATCTCGCTTCCCTACAAATGTCAAGTTGCTAACTTCATCCGTTTTGGAGAGATGCCTCTTTTTCAGCGTTATACTGTCAAACTATAATCATTTAAAATGCTAATTATTCATATTTATTTATGTATTGATACTAAAATTGGTTTAAGCTTCTAGAAACATATTATCTATATATAAAAAAAAAAAATGTTGCTTAAATGAAAGCATTCTGTGCAAAAATTCTGGATTTTTTCCCCCCAAAAAATCTGTAGTGTCCGTAACCGTGTCAAATTCATGTTGTAGTATCTTAACAATTTAGCATTGTAGAATAATACACTTTTTCATGTTTATGTCTTTCCGTGTAAAATCTAAATTGGCCAGGTTTCATCTGAATGACAGTTAATTAATAAAATCATTAAAAGATTTGAATTAAAAAAAGGTTACGGACACTACACACATAAAAGGGCATGAAATTGTATTTAGAAAATGTGTGTCTTTGTACCTGCTAAAAAATATAAATGTGCACACTGTATTTACAAAAAAAAAACAAAAAGAAGTATGGATCGGGAGATAAAAAGCATTAGGTATTATGAAAAATTCACTTTTTCACCTACTGTAGGTGAGACACTTTCTTAGCACTGATACATTGTTTTGGCTGTATATTTATCTACTGTATTTCTTAAAATTAGACCATCAATCTAATGATTAAAAGAAAAAAAAACATGCAGCATTCAAAAACTACAAAAACTACTCTTAAAAAGAAACAGGCTGTGAGAGTTTGAGCGAGATGGGGAACAAAAAGCAAAGGGATAGGAAAAAAGTATAGGTTAAAAAAAAAACTTTTCATCTGGCCCGGAAGAGTTCGGTGCTAAAGATGTACAGCGAAGAGCGTGACCTACAGAAAGTGTCTGGTGAATTATGCATGCGGTCGGTTAAACAGTAAAGAGAAATCATCACGAGAGAGAGAGAGAGAGAGAGAGAGAGAGAGAGAACGAGCACTGAGATCCTGTCACATGTAAAGAACACTTTTCTAGAGAAAGTGTGTAGATGGCATTATATAAATACGTACAGCTTCCCACTCTCTCTCTCTCTCTCTCACGTACACGTGCATCGCTTGCCAGATGTACTGTATGAGAGCTTTTCTTCTTTCCTCTCGAGTAGATTAGAGTCGAGTTTAATGTCTTTCATAGACAGCAAACCCTTAAGCCAAGAGCTACGCTCGTACCCACAGTCTGCTCTCGAAAACACCGATCACAATAACACACTCCTATACATGCAGTGCTAATCGAATGAGCAGGTTTCCGCAAAAGCTTTGAGGTTTTCGAAGCGATGTATGTAACGGATTTGTTATGAAATTGAATGGCGGCGCGCTGTTTAACCGTAACGATTAAGATGATGAAACCGGATCCCGGCTGGTCTCGGCGCTCGTCTTAGCCCAGGAAATGTTAAAGAGACAAACGGGAGTGTGTTACAGCGTGTTACATCAGACTCGGTGATGAAGCGCATGTCATAATAAATATTTAGTGTAATCTATAAAGTAGCTGTCTCAGGCTGAGGGTGTTTTACAGAAAGGCACATGTTCTCAAATCTGGTTGGTCTTTAAGTATTGATTAATTTTCTATAACAACAAGGTTTAAGTGAATAAGTGTGTTCACATACGCTCCGGTCTTTACAGTAATGATTAATTCACAGTAGGACGCTTTATACAAACTGTTGTAATGAAAGTAATATGCTGAGTTTTAACAAAAGAAACTCCGGTGATACGGTGAAGTCCTCTGTAAGGACACGGGTTTATGAAATGAGTCTCCAGTGTCAGTGCGTTGAACTGTACGCTGTACGGTTAAACTTTGTTTAAAGTTGCTATAACAAAGGTTTCGTGGATGTTGCACAACTTTTAAATGAAGCTGCAAAAGCACGAAATGCCAAATTCTTGCAGTATAAAAGGAATAAAACGCTTCCAGACGTGCATTCATACTGTAGGTAGATAAAAGTAGCTCTGATTCTCATTAACCTGCATCACATGTCCGTGGTGTTGATAACTTTTCCTACAACTGCTTACGCTAAAGTTGCGCCCTAGTTTAAGAAATAAAAACAGTGTTTTGTAAAAATTTAGCTTTTAGGTCATTTTTCGACATTTTTATATACTGTATATATAAATATGATGCCATTCCAGGCTAGAAATAATAATAATAATAATAATAATAATAATAATAAACGTTTTCCTGCATTCTGATTGGCTAAGAAAATCCACTTCCACAAAGGGACATTTGGGTTGTAATTCATTTGCATTTGAAGCTACAGACACTGAATCAGCACGTTTGAAACAGGAGTGAGACAGAAGGGATACCACAATGCCAGAACTGAGTCGTATTTCAGCTGTAACATGAGAACAGACAGCTTTTAGAGACATCTAAGGCTTAAATAACCTGGTTGAAAAGAAGTATAACATGGCACCTTTGACATTCACCTTTTATAACCAAATGAGATAATCACACGTGGCACCAGGCGCCAGTTTGCACTCCGGTCCGCGCCCCATTGGCGACATGGTGTTTCTCATTCACCTGTCAATCAAATGGACACTAACTAATCACGTGAGCCCATGGAGCATTTGGAGAAATTGGATGCACCTGATTGGATGCAAAATAATTAAAAAAACATTCTCCACACTTCTCCATTCTCTAACTTCCCAGAGTGCCCCGCCTTCAGTTGAGTATCTATCAGAAATAAAATTTTTATGTGATTGGTGAAAATGTCATTAGTGTAGCATAATGTAAAAGATAAACCCGTCTCCGATGTCTTTATTACAGCACGACATCATGTTGATATACAGCCACAATCCCTTTAACAGAAATGACTCCCTAATCCACGTCACGCGCTCTTGTCCCATTGATCCGCCACTGGAACATAACGTCGCCTGGCATGGAAATAAAATCATGTTTTCACTAATGGCCACATTAGGCAGTCGACTTGGACGTCGATATCAGACCGACCCTCAGTTGAAATTACTGATCCTGTTTTCTGGAAATTCGAAAACTATGATGAATGTCTGAATTAGAATTGATTTTGTAATTTCAGGGCCATCTCTAGTTTCATTAGGCGGACATCGGGACAAAAATAGGCACGAGAGAGAGAGAGCGAGAGAGCGAGGTAAAGAGAAAAGGGCTTGAGTATTTGAACGTGCTTCTTTTTTTTTTTACGTTTTTTTTTTTTTCTTAATTTTTCATTATGTACTTCTGACTCTATTAAAAGCAGCGTCATGAATTGGAAGCGATTTTTTCGCTTAAGTGGGACTTGAGCCTGATGCGCTATGAATACCTGTCATCACTTATTTAATCATTAACCAAATGGAACGCGTACACTTCATACACTCCATACACTTCAAATCAGCGTTAGCGATACGTGCAGAATTGTTCAATCAAATCAAGAAGTCATTCAGAAATGGTTTACGAGTTTCATGATATTTATCCTTATTCGTTCAGCAGATGATTTGCTTCAAGCGCTAAGCTGCGCGGTTCAGCGACCAGGGCCGTACTCAAGGGCAGGGTAGGATTTGAACAAACAACCTTTTATTCACAGTTTGCACTTTCGCTGGAGTCATGAAACTTGCATGTCGAAATCATCGCACTCAGTTTAATCTCAAAAGTTCAGTTCAGTCTAGAGCTGCCGTTCACTTTATAAAGCTGGAAGGTTCAATTTAGATTTTTGTGTCAAATCGGATTTGCATGCCATGACGGTCCAGAATTACGAGGGACTTTTGTCTGACTCTAACATGGACACATCTGTCCTCAGAAAAGCCATGCATGTGCACATCGATACGTCTCTGCTCACGCCATCTGGGTTAAAACACATGATATTTGTGCGAGAACTCAATCCTTTCAATCAACGCATGCGATTTTAGCAAAACTACAGTATTCTTGGGACGTGGCTTCAGTTAGTCGGCTGCGTTTGTTGATGTCCTAAAGAAGGAAGAAAGCCAGATACCTCGTTTTGGCTGTTTTAGCAGTTTTTGCTAGCGCAGCTATGATATCCCAGCGCTGCCGATACTGACTGAAGTTAGCGCGCCCTATGCATGTGCAGTGACATGAAGCTCCATCTGAGCGTTCTCATTCAGGTCACATGACCACGTATCAGCTTTAGATCTCCGATCTAGGACCACATACGAAAGTGACTCAGATCTGAAAAACATCAGCCCTAAAAAAAATCAAGCCTTTATTTTTTCACGTGTACACTACGGCGCTGTAAAAACCGGGTCACAGGGTCAGCCATGATACAGCACCCCTGGAGCAGATAGGATTATGAGCCGTGCTCAAGAGCCCAATGATGCCAACCTCGGGGAGCTGGGGCTTGAACCGCTAACCTTCCGATCAGTAACTCAACCATGTGACCTACCCCTGGCCAGATCTGGATCACATTAGGGGGGAAATCTGACTTTAGTCACTTTAGGCTGTTGCCTATGAGATTCACTTAGTGGGCGTGGCCTAACCTTTTGAAAAACTCAGCGATTTAAAGTTTGGATTCTTTGAAGAGTGGGTGTGGTCCTCGAGTCTTTGTTTCTTAAAATGAAGTCTGAACTCACAAAGCCACGTTATTAAAGTTGTTATTTGACTTTTAAAGACATTCCTGGTTTCACATGTTTGAGAGCCGGTCCCCTGAGTCCCCGGAGTCCCCTGAGTCCCCGGAGTCCCCTGAGAACGCTTCGGTCCATGGTTCCTTCTCTCGTTTTTTTCCCCACTAAACACTGAATAAATACATGACTGCAAAAATAGGAACGGTAAAAGAAAAAAAAAGAAAAAAAGTTTCATTTCCTTGTAAGCAATCAGGGATTCGTTCAGGAATTAACCAGAATTCATCATTTATTATAGAACAGTGAAATAATGTTTCTACTGCGCGGTTTGAGAGAACCTGCTGTGTTCATTGTTAACGGAACGCGTTCGTCATGTTTAGGACACTTCTTTATCGTTACGTTTATGAGACGTGGCTTGAGTGGAGAATAAGACCGGGGGGAAACGTTCATCGATGGTGACGCAGACGTGGTTTTTGGGAAGCTTTGGGTTTGGAAACTAGGAATCCAGATGGACCCAAAGAAATCTAATTAGAGCGCTTGGCAGTTGTGGTGTGCAGCTTGACTGTGGAGAGTGTAAAGAATAGGACGGTTTGTGTGCCCAGGTGATAGACTCAGGTGTGTAGAGGGAGTGTGTGTGTGTGTGTGTGTATATACAGTATATATGTGTGTGTATGTGTGTCTCATTTAGGCATTGCTTTGATTTGATTTTATACATCTCTCTTTATCTTTTCCTACACTCTCTCTCTCCCTCTCTCTTTCTCTGCGCTCGCCGTCACTGCCGAGGATGGTGTTGAGTAACGAGAGTCGCTCGGCTGCTTCATCACCTGCTCGGGCGCCGGTTCCGCTCGGCTGATATCCCATGAGCCTGTGCGGCCCGGCCTCCCCTGCGCCCGGCACTCAGCCGAGATTGATGGTGCTCCGATTCCAGGCAGCCAATTCCGGTCTCTCAAGAAATAATCCACTACATTGACAGATGAGCCGAATGTGACATGACACAATGCTGGCCTGCAGTGGCAGCGCACCTCTTTCTCCACACACACACACACACACACACAGAGACACACAGCAACTGATGGTATGGCTATAATTTGGCCTGGATCAGGTGTGAAAGCCGCAGGAATTTTTGTGCGCAGTTCTGTAGCGTAGAGATGAGCCTTTCTCTCTCTTTTCTAAGCTGTTTTTTTTTTTAGGTGTTCTCAGGTGTTGTTGTTTTTTTTTATCACCTAGCTAATAAAATCCTAGTTTTCTCAATGCTTGTTTAATTTTGTGTATCATGATCAGTCATTATGTCGTGAAAAAACAAGCACTGGGCTGTGACTTTATTACACCCGTGTTGTAATAAAAGAGCAAAGCAATCCGGATACACACTGTGAATATTCACCAGATATTAAAACTATACAGTACACCAGCTGGCGGCACGGTGGCGTAGTGGGTTAGCACTGTCGTCTCGCACCTCCAGGGTCCGGGGTCGATTCCCGCCTCGTGGAATTTGCACGTGGTTTCCTCCAGGTACTGGATTAGACTGATTGGCGTTCCCAAATCACCTGCCATGGATTGGCACTCTGTCCAGGATCTACCCTGCCTCGGAGACCCAGGGAGGACACCAGCTTCTCAAGCACTTCTGAGACGCTCCATGCATAATCAAAGTCAAAGATATCTCCTGACTACAGGCTTGTTTTTTTCTCCTCCGTCTCCCGGGGCACTGCTTGACCTCGAGGTCTCGATCAAAAACACTTAAACCACAACCCTC
>JAQQZT010000016.1:20311224-20324526 GCA_030068275.1 Clarias platycephalus
ATCTATCTATCTATCTATCTATCTATCTATCTATCTATCTATCTGTCTGTCTGTCTGTCTGTCTGTCTGTCTGTCTACTGGCCAATGCTTTAAGACTAAGCCATTCCCAATAAAACCAAAGCATTTTTAAAGCACACTGTTCTATCTGTCTATATCTGTGTCTGTCTGCTTTATTCTCTCTCTCTCTCTCTCTCTCCCTTTCAAGTGAAGTCTATGATTTTATTCACAGTTTTTCTCAATTGCAGTGGTATGTCTCCTGAATCGTCCTTAAACGCATCAGTTCTGTAAGAGCGTCACTACATCAGCAGCACTACACCATATTTCTCTCCCACAACACCATAACGTTCGCTCCGTTAGAGAGAGGAGTCTCTGAAAGCTCTGAATTCATCAGCGGCAGGAAAATAAAATGCCCCTTTAGTGTTGTTTAAGCGAAGACTTTGGAAATGCTAAGGCACCGTGTCAGTATGGGTTTCATCCAGTGCTCAATAAAACTTCTTTATTGTTTTGGTTTATTGCCGGGAGCACAGTATGATGGATTTCTCTGATTATTTAAACTAATATGTATTTATTCAGCTTCAAGAGAAATGCCTCCTCAGGATTTTTACTTTCGCGTGTGCTCAGTTGGGTTTTTTTTTTTTTTACCGCAGGTTGTTCCATCATGTGAAAACAATACATCAAGAATATATGCTCAATTGCAAGCATGTCGTAATGCACGAACCACAAACCGGATCCAACTGGAAATGAAAGTAAAGCAACATCAAATCATACACATCATCTTGTCACTTTATATCGACAGCGCTTGTGCTATATGGCTTTAATCGAACCGGAAATCGATATCGAGTCAGTGAAAATTCAGGTGTAGTTTTGCTCCGCGAAGAAGCTTCACGCCCTGTACAGCATGTCGGCTAGCCGGCTAATAAGCGGACAGCTATTGGCAGAGGTGCGTAGTAACGAGTTACACTTACTTGAGTAACTTTTTGAAAAAGATTTACTTCTATGAGTAGTTTTACTGCACCATACTTTTTACTTGAGTAGATTTGTGAAGACGAAACGCTACACTTACTCCACTACACTCGGCTCCACTCGACTCGTTACTTATCTAACCATTTATTCTACACATAATTTGTTTTTGCCAGAGAATCGCAGCCGGTGCGTCTACCACGTGACTGTGTTTCACCAATCAGACATAGCAACAATAATCACATGACTCCGTTTGACCAATCAGCCGCAATAACAATAACCACATGTTATTATATTACATTATATTATATTATATATATATTATATAAACATGACCACACAGAAACAGGAGAAAATAAAAAATCTTCAGCTGTGGTAGACAGTGAAGGAAACACGTCACGGTTAGTTTAGCCGTTTTATTTAATGTTGCAATGTTGAAATACTGTATATAATAACATACATGTCGTGCTTTATGTTGTGAAAAAATGTGATTAGTAAATTTGTGTTAGTTGTTCCTTAATTTGCTATTTTGTAAAGATATTTAGTTTTATTCATTTGTTTTATTACATTTATTTCCTTTATTTTATTATTTGGAAATGTCAGAATTTGTACATTGAATTTCATCATTTTGTCTGGCTGCTTACATAATTTCTAAAATAAAAAAGATAAATCGGACATTACGATGAAACAGTTAGTCAGTACTTGAGTATCTTTTCACCGAATACTTTTTTACTCTTACTTCAGTAATATTTTGGACAACTACTTTTTACTTTTACTTGAGTAATATCATTTTGAAGTACAGCTACTCTTACTTGAGTACAATTTTTGGCTACTTTACCCACCTCTGGCTATTGGTGTGTTCCTGTTAAAGGTGCATCCGGTGAGATTTCAGTCCCTTTCCATGGTGCTGTGTCTTTACTAAATCTTGCACAAATAAAAAAAATAAATAATAATAATAATATGTAAACTGCTTCGCTTCGCTGATGCAAACAAGTTTTGAACGGCTCCCGGACCTACACGCAACCACTCGGTTCGGGCGTGTCTATGCCGAAAAAGCTTTGTATGCCGAGGCAAATTTCTTGAAAATTTTCAGTTCTTAAGGTGAAAATTTGTGAGCCGGAGTAAATGATTTGATGTGGCGACCCTGAGAAAGGGAAAAAGTCCTAAAGAAAAATGTATGGCTCATGAGGAATGTAACAGGTTTTACACCCACGCACTGACACATGGACATGAGGCGAGGTCTTACAGAAAAGGGAAATTTTATTTGGAAAATGGGGAAGGAGAGGTTTTAAGTAGGGAGAATGGGGGAAAAAAAGGAAGGAATGTAGTGAAGGTGTGCACGTGCAGGTCTGGAGGCAGTGCCCAGCTGGCATAAAGGCTGGCAAGCAATAGTGGCGGGCAGAGTGGCCCTGCGTTGGCAGCAGCTCCTTCATGCTCCCTAATGCAACTCCTTAGGCTGTCCTAGACACCTGGCCCCTCCCAGCTGTCCTTTCACAGCGGCCTCAAACGGGAGTTCCTGTTGGCGTCTGGCGGCTGATGTGGCGACCCTGATAAAAGGAGCACAGCAGCTCAGGATCCCATATGCTGGCGCTACACAAGAGTAAGAGTCTTGCGCAGTCTTTTCGCAGCTGTCCTCAACACAGAGATCAAACGGTGACTCTCAGTTCTATGGCCTTTGAAGTCCCTGGTGTACGTTACATCACCCCGCTTTCATGCCACTCTTCCACGCTTTAAGCGTCCACCGTGCGACTCTGTTCTGTAGATTTCCAGACCTCGACAATTCTCCAGCCGTGCCCGTTTTCCAGCGGCCCCGCCCCTTTGCACAAGTGGAGGCCACCTACTTGGTGAGTAAGGAGCGACAACAGAAAAAAAACTTCAAATTTTTAAAAAATATCTATGTTTATTTTCTCTGTATTGCCCTGTAGTGAGGTACGGAGTTTCTTATGGACTCCTGCACATTTGTTATGTGCCTGAGAGACTCGCTCTCAGCCTCTGCTGAATAAAAAACTCTACAGACAGAGAAACTTTCAAGGATCCACAGTTTTCAGGGAAACTGCTGTTTCTGCGTGGAAACTTTTGTGGAAAGCCAAGTCTCTCGGTTCGGTTTGGTCTTGGGGTGCCCGTGACTTTTGACCTTTGCTAATGAAAAGTCCTCCTGAGACTTTGTTTAGGCTTTGGCGTGAGTGGAAAGCCATTATTACTGCGCTCTGAGCATGTCTGTGTCCACCCGAGAGAGAGAGAACAAATGCCTGAAGGACGCTCCGAGCCACTCGCTGAGGGAGAAGGCACTGTCAAGACGGAGAGATTGTTTTTACCCACAATGCCTTTAGTCAGCAGTGACCTCTGATCCGAACTGCTTTTGTTTCTCCCAGCTGAGGCGGAGTGAACTCACACCGAACTCTCGATGTGGGACGGAGTTCAGAGCAGCCATGTCTGAGAGAGAGACAGAGAGAGAGAGAGAGAGAGAGAGAGAGGAGTGGCGAGGGGAAAACACTCACGGAAAGACTCACAGGCGTGTCTCATCCCCAGTGAAAGAGGCGTGACCTTTGTGTGTGTCTCAGTCTCAGTGAAGGAGGCGTGGTCTATGAGTCTCAGACTCAGTGAAAGAGGCGTGGCCTGTGTGTCTGTCTGTCTGAGTGAAGAAGGAGTGGCCAATGTGCCTCAGTCGCATTGAAGAAGGCGTGGCCTGTGTGTGTCAGTCTCGGTAAAGGAGGCGTGGCCTATGTTTCTCAGTCTCAGTGAAAGAGGCGTGGCCTGTGTGTCTGTCTGTCTGAGTGAAGAAGGAGTGGCCAATGTGCCTCAGTCGCATTGAAGAAGGCGTGGCCTGTGTGTGTCAGTCTCGGTAAAGGAGGCGTGGCCTATGTTTCTCCGTCTCAGTGAAAGAGGCGTGGTCTGTGTGTCTGTCTCTGAGTGAAGGAGGCGTGGCCTATGTGTCTCAGTCTCGGTGAAGGAGGCGTGGCATGTGTGTTCCAGTTTCAGCGAAGGAGGCGTGGCCTGTGTGTCTGTCTGTATTAGTGAAGGAGGCGTGGCCTATGTCATTCTCAGTGATGGAGGCGTGGCCTGTGTGTCTGTCACATGTTTTCGAAAAGATGTGTCCCTGTGTGGTAAGTCACTGGTTATGTGGCACACACACACACACACACACACACACACAGAGTTTCAGTGAGTGAGCAAAAGACTGCAGAGGTTAACGAGTGCTAATCTGCCTTCATTAATTAACCCAGGATGCTGCTTTCAGCCTATATAATTGTGTGTGTGTGTGTGTGTGTGTGTGCGTGTGTGCGTGCATGCTCACTCACATGCACTTGTGCGCAGCATAGGATAATGAAGTGAAAAGTGTGCGTTATCATGCAGACGGACACATCAGCATGGCCTCTAATAGCTGCTAATACCCTTCCCCGGTGTGCAGATCAGCATGACGCATTTTAATGCTCCCGCTCTCTCTCTCTTTCTCTCTCTCTCCCTGTCTCTCTCCACATTTCTCTCTCTCACTCTCTCTGTCTCTCCTGTAGCCCCTAATAACCTCCTGCTGTTAAACAGAGTGTATTGATTAGGGTTTGGGGGTTTTACATAGATTTGTAGCAACCAGTGCTCTCTCTCTCTCTCTCTCTCTCACTCTTTATCTCTCTCGCTCTCCAGACTTAATTCATCCCGTGATTGACAGCAGGACGGTGCGTGGCGCGGGTCTGTGTGCGGTCTATAAACAGAGATGTGTCACTCGTCTCTGCAGTGGAGTGCTGATAGACTAATTAGGGCTGGACGTCTCCTTTCACAAAAGCCTTAGAATTTTAGTGTCAAAAGTATTAGGATGGAATATTTCAGTGCATTTGAATATTAACGTTATCCAGCCTGACATTATCAGCGCACTGTGAGTTTCTTTTACATTCTGCCATCGTGTTATATAAATTATTGAACGCGTCCTTAACAAGAGATCATAACGAAAACATACCTTTATATATATATACAGTATCGTGTCAGCCTATTACATTAACTCGCGGTCGTACATGAATAATCATTTCAATCTCAAAGTATTCACTATTTACTGTATGCTGTATAAAAAATACACCAGATAATTACTCGAATTATGTGTACATAAATACTGTAAATGATGCAATAAATAACATTAAAACACGGGTACACAGACGTGTAAAAACACTGAATTCACTCAGCCGTTGGTTAAATCCAGATGAACATCCGGTCCCGTTCAGCATGAGTCATGTGATGCGTGTTGCTGTCGTACTGAATACGGTTATTTATTAAACCAAGAGCCCTGACTAACCCTAAATCAGTTCAGCATGACCTGGACGTCCTCAGAGCACCTGAGAGCATCTTGTAGTCAAACAGTTTGCTCTGAATTATTGAGCGTTCCCTTTCAGACGGAGCACGGCTTCCGGGTTTTAATGGACGCGCTGCTGAAAGGCTGGGTACGGAAACAAAAAGGAGGCTGAGTATAAATTATTTGTGAGTGAAAACAGGAGACGGAGTCTCCTCTACTATTTTCCTGAGACATGAAAGTGGAAAAGAAAATAATGCGTGTGAAGGGTTGCTTCTTAATCATAAAAACACACAGAGAGATCGAGAGAGAGAGAGAGAGAGAGAGAGAGAGAGGGAGGAAAAGAAGCCATCAGGGTGACACGTAGCTCCAGTCGTCGATCGATTCCTCGTTGCCAGAGCACAGGACGGCTTTGCACTCATGTCTCTGCTCTCTGTCGATATGGACACGGCCTCTGACACGTCACCTGTGCACCAGCATATCTCTCTCTCTCTCTTCGCTTTGTCCACTCCATTTCTTTTCCATCCACCCTTTCAACCTCAGACCTCAAACCTCCCTCTATTTGTCCCCAATAATATTTAAAACGTGCAACGTTTTATGCCACGATTGAATATACAGTACTACAGCATGTTGTTCCTTCTCTGGCTAAAGACAGACTCCAGCAAATCCCTTTGAATCTGACGTGATGTGTGTGTGTCCTGTTGGCATCTTTAGTATTTGGCTTTTATACATATTACTGTACAAACATTACAAAACTGCTTACGCAAATTATATTTCTTGACACTGGTCCTACAGTAGGTGACACGGTGGCGTAGTGGTGAGCACCGCGGACTCGCGCCTCCAGAGTCGGGTCGAGGGTTCGATTCCCGCCTGGTGGTCTGTGTGCATGGAGGTTGCGTCTTCTCTCCGTCCTCGGCTCATGGTTCCTCCCACGGTGCAAAGACACACATGATCGATGTTCCCATATTGCCTGTAGTGTGTAAATGAGCGTGTGAGTGTGTGTCCTGCAATGCGTTAACAGCCTGTCCAGTTGAATGAATAAAACTGAACGTTTCTTCCAAATACGTAATCCCCCCCCCGCTGTACTGCTACGCTGTCACGTCTCCTTAAAGAGAAATAATTCTCGGCTGACGGGATTCGAACCCGATGTGATTTCATCCTCTCGCGGTTCCAGCGCGCTACGCTTTTCCCGAGATGCTCTTCTGCTCACCGCGGATGTACTCGAGTTACCGTGAGCCGTTAACCTACAGAACTGCAGCGTAAAAAGTAATGAGAAATGTTTTTCTCGTAATTGTTATTATTATTTTCTGTATCTGCATGGTTTTATGATTTCTCTATAAATGGCTTGTAGGTACGTGAATACATAGGCGGGCGGATGTTCCTAATAAAGTGGCCAGTCAGTGTGGACGTACAGTATTACAAAATCGGCTCAATCCGTCTCTATCCAGTTGTGCTCCGTTTTTTTTTTTTTTTTCTTTCCGCAGATGTCGTTTCAATAGGCGTCTTTATTTCTATAACATCCTGCCGGTTTGTCAGGTGGCCATTACGGCTCCGCTGAGGCTTTTCTTTTACTCACCGGACAGCGGAATTCCTATATGCAGTGATTTACGCCTCTGAAATCAATACCTCTGTCACTTCGCTTGATGTAAAATCAAAAAGCCTTTTTCTACCTCGCTAAGCAGCGGACACGACAGAGCCGAAAGAGAAACGCTGCTGTTAATTATAAGGCGTGTGCAGCAAGCAGGCGCATAGACAAGCCCCGGCTGCTGTTTTAAACCTGAAACAGCTGTGTTAAAAGATGCAAAATCTACTCCCTAATCTACACATCGTCAGCGATAATGAAATCACGAGTCGACCGAGACGCTTACGATCCTTAGGGGAGGACGCGAGTGCGAGTGCCGCGTGGATTATTAGAATCCGTGTCACGCTGGGCTTCGTATTGTTCAGAGAACAGTCACCTCTACACTTATCTACTTATTTCTCCCCACTCCGCCTCCTTTCCGGCATTTCAAGTCTCGGATAGCAGTCAATTAGAGGTGAGATCAGTCTTTCAGGTTTAATCGCCCGCTGTGGAAATTGTCAAGGCTGCTATCTGTTACCTGCGTGTTTTAAGTACAGCATACTAATCATGTGCCAGTGACTGGTTTAAGGTTATACTGCAATCATTTACATGCACCCTGCGGGTTCTCCTGCAGCAGGGGTACTCAAGTCTAATTTGCAATGCTCCAGCTTGGTTTTTGTATAAGGGGCCTTTACCATAACTCCTGAACCGTGTGTGTGTGTCTGCTAGAGCGATGTTTAGGAATTGCCCCAAAATTGAAATGATGAACGGATCCCCATGACACGACTCTGCGACGCCACGTGATTCATCTCTTTTTTTTAAAAAAAATCCATTAGTTATGCATTAGCTCTAAACCAGGACGACTACGAGGTCTGTACGTATAAGACCTCGTAGTTTGCATGCCTGTGATTTCTCCTCCTTGATGTATGGCTGGTTAAGGGTCAAGAGTAAAAGCAGTAAAAGTAAAAGCAGAGTTCACAGCGCTGGATCCTAACAGCAGAACCATCCTATGAAGGTCCTACGATCCACTTATGAACTGCTACACGACTGCCGTGGCCATGCTTTCTCAAGTTTTGAGAATGACACACATATCAATTTTCACAAAGTCTGTGGCTTCATTGTTTTTAGATCTTTTTATCAGACGTTACTATGGTATTCTGAAGTATAATTACAAGCATTCCATGTGTCAAAGGCTTTTACATTAAGTTTATTCAAAGAGTCAGTATTTGCAGTGTTGACCCTTTTTTTTTTTCTTTTTCCAAGACCTCCTGCAGTTCATGCTGTCAATCATCATCAGTCAGGATGTGGCCCAGAAGTTGATTGACAGCATGCCAGGGCGAACTGCAGGAGGTCTTGATAAAGAAGGACCAACACTAGAAGTATTGACTCTTTGATGAAAATTAAATTTAATTGTCAATTAAATCCATTGATTTAATTATAATTCAGTATCCCAGAGTAACATCTGCTTTATCCTGTATTCAGGGTCGCGGGGAGCTGGAGATTATCCCAGGAGGCTTAGGGCACAAGGCGGGGTACATCCTCAACAGGGTGCCAATCCATCGCAGAACATCTGACACAAAGATGTAAAAAACAATGAAGCAGCAGACTTTGTGAAAATTAATATTTGTGTCATTCTCAGAATTTTTGACCACGGCGGTACTGTACTGTACATGGCCCCTAATAGTCCAATAATAATGCGAATCAATAGGAATAAACCTGCATCATGTAAACACCAACACCTCGACCTGAATATTAAACATTAACCATGTAAACACTTAATCTGATTGTTTCTCTCTTGTCAGGATGAATATATTCTTTATGTGCATGTTTGACCCATAGGTGACTTTCCACGAAGGTGAACTCAGTGATTAGGTCTCCGGCTGAGAAAGGGGCACGGACTGCCTCGTAAAGCATCTAACCGTGGGTTTTATCAGACAAGACGGGCAGCCTAACCTAATCTCAATCTGTTTAGATAAAAAAAAAGAACTTGTTCTTTATCTGTTATATCAATTTCAGATGAACCACATCATAGCAAGCAGACACACTTTGCACATACAGTAGTTCTATTCTGATTAAATGCATTGAGCTGATCTTATCGGATCAGTGTCCATGTAATTTAAAATTTCCAATCAGTATTATTTCAGTTGGATTGGAGAAATATTGTCCATGCAAATGTGGATACGATCAGAAACGAGAAACGGCAAAAGGTCGATTTATTTCCCCCCAATTGGCAGAGAGACATACTAGACTGTTACCACTTGAAAATTGTATCGGCTCGAGTTCAGATTCAGAAAAGCGTCTTAAGCTACTAGCATGACTGAACTAGCATGACTGACTGAGACGACAGGTAACAACTGGTTTATGGCTGTAGGAAAGACTGTGGCGCATTCGGGACGTTTGGGGAAACAAAGGGCCGGAAGCAGCTTTGGTGAGTGTCAATGTTTTTATTTCCCTTTATTTTTTCCAGCAGTGTAATGGAAGCACACACATACTGTACACACACACATACACACACATGCACTCTCTGCTCAGCGCTCTGGCACTCTCAGCCACACACTCACTCACGCTCTCTCTTTCAACACAAAGCAAAACAAACATAAAACGACTTGTTAAAACACCCACAGGAGAAAGCATCATGATTCCCCTGACAGGTTCACCTGCTCCTCTCTGCCAACAGGTGACGCTCGACCACACCCCTTCTGCCACGAAGACGTTTGTGATGCTACCATTTTTAACTGGAGCCATAATGTGAGGCAACTTTAAATTTGGATTTCAAGTCTCATTAGTCATTTTATTCCCCTAGATCGCTAGTCAATTCTTTTCAGCTAAATATTTTTCCGTAAACACAAATGCAGCGCTGGTTCATGTTTCAAACTATAATCTCGCGCGTTTGAGAAGAGTCCCTCTAGTTATACGACGTCCCAAGGCAAATGTACGGTGGCCCTGAAGTGCCAAACAAATTAACAAAACTGAAAACAAAAAAACAAAATAAATTCAAAACCAAATGGAAAACAAAATAATTAATTCAAAAACGAAATATCAAAACAAATTTTGTTTTCCGTTTTTGTTAATTTGGTTTTGAATTTGTTATTTTGTTTTGGGTTTTGTTGTTTTGTTTTTTAATTTATTTTGTTTTCAGTTTTGTTCATTTGTTTTGCACTTCACGTCCACCGTATAAATGGCTACATTAAAACAGCGTTCTTGTTCTCGACCAATTTTAAAGAAACAAACTCAAGGCTTCTGAAGCTTTGGGCTTTATACATGTACTCGGCGTTTACCTGAAAACAAGTAAGCATTTCTACACTACATGGACAAAAGTATTTGTCCAAACCGGTTAATTATTGAATTCGGGTGTTTAAATCAATCAGGCCACTTATCCCCGATCTTAGTGAAGGCCGATCTTAATGTATCTATGCAACTTTGTGGCAACAGTTTGTTGAAGGTCCTTTTCTATTCCAACATAACTGTTCCACACTGCACAAAAACTAGAACGCATGCTTTGATGAGTTCAGTGTGAAAGAACTTGACCGGACCTAACACAGAGCCCTGACCTCAACCCCATCGAACACCTTCGGGATGAACTGGAACAGAGATTGCGAGCCAGGCGTTCTCGTCCAACATCAGTGCCTGACCTCATAAATGCTTTACAGAATGAATGAACACGAATCCACACAGAAACACTCCAACATCTTGTGGACGGCCTTCCAAGAGGAGTGGAAGCTGTTATAGCTGCAAAAAAAGGGGAACTGACTCCATATTGAAGTGTACAGTATATATTTGGATATAATAACATTGCAGGTTTGACTCCAAATACATTTGTCCATATTGTGTCGCTTATATAGTAAAATCTTACTCCGTCAAACTGTAATTAACCCGAGTCACTAACTTTAACACGGTCTATTTATGCTCCTTTTGTTTTTCCCCTTTAATCTGTTCTTAAAATGACTTGAAATCATCCGCAATTTTAGAAAGCAAACAAACACACAGTGCACAGGATCGGTGAAGTCTGACGTAAAAGTGTCTCCTGGTGCATTAGACTGTAGCAAAGCGACGTTTTGAGAAAAGCAGGCTATAAAATGTCAGTTCAGAAAGAAGTAAAAATTGGAAATGTGCTCTATACACATGTATTTCATAATAAAACTTTTCTGACAATAATCTGTACATATGTAGTACATCATGTTTAACATTTTCTGCTCTTGAATTTGTCCAGCAAGATACTTTTTGAACTCGAAAAAGTCTCGCTATTGCAATTTTCCGTGATGACGAAGAGATAATGTGGAATCCTGATGCTTTGTAGACGTGCACGGCATACGGCAGGAGTGGCGGGATGTAAGCAACGATTGCTTTTTACGGACGCTTTGAGGACGGGCTTTGTGTTTGTCTGCTTTTCCTCACGCAGGGGATTTGGGTGATTAGATCTCGGATTGATGTTGCTGTAGTAAATTAAGCTGATTAATCTGTAAAGATCTAACAGACACTGAAGCATACAGGAACACAGCTACAGCAGCTTCTCCTTATCTCTCCTCCCATCGCGATTTTCTCAAAAAGAGAGCGCTCCCGGTGTGTTTCCTTTCCTTGGTTTTCTGTGCAGTAAGCACTTTTTTCCCCCCCTTCCTTCCTGTCCCCTCGCTCATTCCTCTCTGCAGCACCTCAGCTTCGTGCTCTGCTTTAGTTATATATGTTTTACCCCAGGAGGCTGGCTGTAGGGTCATGTGTGTGTGTGCCATGCTCTGTGGATAAGCGCTACATCGGCATCGGCATTTCCTCACACGCTTCCTATTTCCGAGAGCGTTCAGGGGATAAACGAGCAGGAGTAAGAGTGCTCTCTCACATCAAAGAGTTTAAATATGAAAACTTACAATTAATCAAATCTGATTCATAGATCTCGACTTTTACAGAACGCACTTGCCCTGACACTTCTCAGATCCTGGACCAGTTTCTGATCTATTACATGAAGCCACTGTGGATACGGCACGCCTGATCCCAGGTCAGTATCAGACAGTCAAAAAATGTAAAGCCTCATTTACAGGCGTGATCAGTAACTGTTCCCGGATCAGTGGCCCTGACTTCGAGACTGAATGGAAGCCTCTGTGTGCTCCACGTTTAGCAGTCAAGTCCAGGTTCCTGAAGAAGGCTTCTGTTGTTTACACTCTTGGCGTTCGTCCTGGCCGCATGAGGAAGAAATCATTAAAATGTGCAGCAAAAATACATTTTATAGACTTTTTTATTTTATGAATTCAGAGGATGTAAATCCGTGACTGATATTTCATATTTTATATACAAATATGTAAAAATGCTTCATGTTGTCACACATACACACAGAGGTTCCTCTGTGCCACATTTCTTCTTAGCCACCATGATGGTGATCCGCTCCTTCGCTCACATTAGCAAGCTGTGAGGAGCTCGTTCCAACAAAGACGCCGTCAAGCAGAAGTTTCTTTTCCAGGCCAAGGATCGCGCTGGATTAAGGATTGGATTAAGGGCGAGCTCGAACGTTTTTTTTTTTTTATTCCAGATTTATAATATAGGACTATCGCAACATGAATAATATATCACGTCAGTAACACATAGGCAGTACTGTTATGTATAACACAAATGCTGACTGAAAGCCAAAGGAATACTCCTTGCACTGAATTATCCGTCAAGTGTTGCGTTGTCATAGGAAAAGTAATCCAGGCTAATCTGTGGTGTGATACGCCTCGACGTGGAGCAGCCTGCTGGTTTGTATTACACGCATGATTTTGTGGAAGCAACAGTAACATGAGCGATATGATTATTCACACACTCGCCGATTTAAAAGCGAAATCCGCCAGACAGCACGTCAGAGCCAAGACATCCCGGTCCATCAGGTTTCCACGTCTGAAACGGAAAAAAGTTTGGGGATTTTATAGCGACATTAACACCCTGACGAACTCTGTCTGCCTTCACACTTTCTGCTGTCGTCCTGTGACTTTCAGTCATTTTCAAACCTGTACTCAACCTGGAGCTGTCTGTACTGTAAATACCAACCTGTTTTGCTGTTAGTGCATATTTGCTAAATTCACACCTGCTCCGTCTAATCAGTGCCTGATTCAATTGAATCAGATGTGCAGGTGGAAGAATTAAAGAAATACATGGAGCTGGAGATGGATGAAGGGGATCGAGGTGAAGGTTTGAGAAATGAACGGCTTCTTCTGGCAAGTTCACAAATTATCAGTAACTTCAATCAGTTCAGTCAAATGCAATCACTGAGTTCATAAGTAACAAGTTACAGCAAGTGAAGACATAAAGTAAGTGTGAAGAAAGTCATTTACGTTTAAAAAAAATAATAATTAAATACCTAAATAAGGGAGTGAAATATGAAGAAAAATAAGTTAAGTATGTAAAACAAATAATAGTAAATTAGTGAATAACGTGAGGAGAATAAATAAAGTTATACCTTACACCAATCAGTAGTGGTTAGCACTGTCGCCTTGCACCTCCAGGGTCCGGGTTCGATTCCCGGCCAGGCTCGACTCCCGTCTCTGTG
>JAQQZT010000016.1:20334386-20355283 GCA_030068275.1 Clarias platycephalus
GGATTGGCACCCTGTCCAGGGTGTACCCTGCCTTGTGCCCTGAGTTTCCTGGGATAGGCTCCAGGTCCCCCGCGACCATGAATATAAGGATAAAGCGGTATAGAAAATGACTGACTGACTGACACAGAGAACTTGAAGTGACTGAACTGCTAAAAAAAATCACTGACTGAATGACTGACTGATTTATTAAATGAATCAGTGGTTCACTGACTGAATTATTGAAGAAATGAACAAAAAACTGAACTGTTTAACTGAAAAAAGTAATGAATCGACTCACTGACTAACAACCAGAATGACTTTCTGAATGCATGACTCAATCGTTCATTCATTGACTCACTGACTCACTAAATGACTGAATACATTGATGACTCAATCATTAACTAATGACTGATTTATTAAATGATTGACTGAATGAATAACTACATAACCAGCTGAATTGCTTACTGACTCCTCGACTGAGTGACGAACTGAATGAACTGCAGAACGAACCACTGACTGAATCACTTGATGACTGACTGACTGATTTACTAAGTGAATTACTGACTCACTGACGTCATCACTGCATTACTTTTAGCCTGACTGACTGACTGATTTGCTAAATGAATCAGTGACTCATTCACTGAACGGCCGACTGAGTTCCAGCAGCAGTCCTTACATGCGGTATATTTATACTTCATCGTCCGTAAAATTAGTGACTCTGAATTGAAATGAAGCCATAAACCTGCCTTAGCATTTCCCATTAAAGTTCTGTTTGGTTTATTATCGGTGTGATGCATCATATACTGTGATTCTGATGAGTTTTTTTTTTTTTGTGTGAGTACTGGTTCTCCAGAACAGCGCTGTTGAAGTCTGAGTCCAGCCTGGCTCGCTAAACTGCCCTGTCGCTGATTTTGGCCGGAGCTCTGAGCTGGATTAGCAGCTCGTCGCCTCTGGCACGGATTTCCCTGCCGTCCCCTGACTGCACCTCGCTCCCGCTGCCGAGTAAACGTGTGCTCCGAGCTCCATCTGTGCTCCGGCCCCGTCGGTCACTTCCCATCATAAATCAGCTCGGTGTGAGAGACGGACAGCCTCCTCGGCCAATCAGCAGCCCTGCCTTGGTTAGAAGGAGAGGTTTTATTGGTCTGTTTGGCTCAAGGTGAACTTGAGAAGGGGAACCTGCTCTGACTGCCAGTGGCCCGGACAGGCCAGAGCAGGGGATGCTGGGTAATGAGGTGATGTGATTGATCAGGTGTCGGTCCAGATGACTGGAGCTGGACGCTGGCCAAACCGCTGCCACTCATCCCCCTGAGCGCTCTAATAGCCAAGTGGCTCTGACGTGTGTGTGTGTGTGTGTGTGTGTGGTCATGACAGACCAGTTATTAACATCTTACACAATTCTCATCAGTGAACCAGTGTCAGAGATGTTTTTCTCTCTCTATCTTGTTGCTGTCATGCATTTGATATTTATATCCTGATCTTTATGTTCCCTCTCCATCTGAGTTCTCCGGTGAGGTTCTGGGACACATCCTTTTTTTTTTCCTTTTTTTTTCCCCTTTTCTCTGCGTGCTGAGCATACTCAAGGCATCTTTTCCCGGAGCTCGTATCCGGACTGTATTCTGAGGACATCACCCCAGGTGAATAAAAGGTGACGGAGATTATGCGGCGCCGTTTGTGATTTCCGTTCAGCAGAAGCCAAGGATTGTGGGTAGCAAGTGTGTATGTGCGAGGAAAGAGAATGTACACTGGTGGCCAAAAGTACGGAAACGACACATGCCATGTATTATAGTTCTCATTTTGCACAGGAAGCCATCAGGCAGGCGTGGATCGAGCGAGTGACACCAGAGTACCGCAGACGTCTTTCTTTGAGCCGGATCCAGCAGGTTTTGAAGAATAAAGGACTTCATACTAAATATTGATCGTTCTTTGCATAAAACAGCACGTTATTTTTATTGTCATTATTTCTTACATTTCAGAACATAAAATTTTGAATTCCACTTTTGTCCCAATACTTTTGGCCATCACTGCAGACCTGGAGTAGAAACCATGCGACTGCATTGTAATGTACGCCAGTCGTAATGAATTCCATTCTGTCTCTCTCTCTCTCTCTTTCACGCTGCCGCGCTCCTTCTTTTTGTCTCTCTGTCTCTGTGCAGAGATAAGAGGATGTTTTTTTTCGGAGGGTTTTCCTGCTCCCGCGTTCCCATCGCCAAACCCATCAACAGGTCGCAAATTGGACCTATTCACGGCGACAACATGAACAGAGCTCCAGCTGTTCTGTAATCTCCAGCCCCATTGTTTTTCTCCTCTGCCTCCTCAATACCTCCATGGGCAGCTTTATTTCTCCTTTATGGAGGTTAATTGAGTCTTTCGACCCTGTACGTTTGCCTCGCCGCTTGCGCTTCGCCTCGTTTCCAAACACCGACACAACAGGAATCACCAGGATGAAATAGCTTATTAGCATTTACAACAGGCTCGGAATTTCTTATCTGGCTCGCGCCATCGTTTTAGATGAGGTTCAGGCTGTTTTTGATATAAAAAAAAAAATATATCAGCAACTATTTCCTGTTGAAAGATTTCCGTCGAGGGGCTTCGGAGAAAATCACAGCGCCTTCGCTACACCAACGAGGTTAGCTTTATTGTCCTGTGCGGTTGTCCGATACGATTAGAGAAATAACTTCTGTTAGACGGAGTCCTGTGATTAACCCAAAGCGGGACGGATCTCACAGCGCGTCGGCGTTACCTAATCAGTTTCGCTCGAGTGCATGGAAGTGCGTCCGCCCCGTTGACTCAAACTAGTTTAAGAAGTCATCGCTTCAGGAGGCTCTCCGAGAGCTTCCTCGACGCCCACCGCCTCAACACCTGGGTTCGTAAGGGCTCGTCTGGGTTAATCTGGATCTAATTATGCAGCCGGGGACGTGTCGGACCTCAGGGGAGCGTGTGGGTGTTCTTTATTTTAGCGAACTCACACAGGGAACCACTGTGCGTATGAATGCGCAAATCTTTCAGGTCAAGGGAAGGAATTTAGCCACATATGCATGCAGAAAGGAGTGCGAAGGGCACAGGTGTGTGAGTGTGTGTGGATAATTATGTGGTGTGTGTGTGGTGGATTTGCACCTGTGCTAGCGCCCTGGGATTGTGAATATAGGTTAAGAGAAGTCTTATTTCTATGCGGTTGGAGGAATAAGTGTCGGGATGTGAGAGCGCTCAGGGTTCAGTTACACAGAGGAGCACAGGTTTAGCGCGAGCTTATAGAAGTCGCTTGATGGATTGTCCTAATGATTCGCTACACAAAGTGGGGTTAATCAATAAGACAGGCTTGTGTTGTATAGGCACGGGAATCACCAGTGATCACTCAATCCAAGATTATCACGATTCCCATAGTGCCGATACGATTTGTATTGCGATTCTATTAGTAGCATTATTTTATAAATATCGATATTAATATTAAAATTTGTAAATAATTCTCCCCGACCACACAGGACGCTGTGCTGTGTACCCCAATGTGTGGTGTAGAGTATAGTGCACTTCCTGCAGGATTATAGAGGAACTACAACATTTTACCACTTCAAATGCAAACGTAAAAATATTTTTTAAAGTCACCTGAATTGCCACACAAAAGAATAATAATACATCAGTAAAGACTTTTTTTTTTTTTCAAAAATCTCTAGGGTTGTTTATCATGACTGCATTCAATCAGTGAACAATATTTTATGCGTTTTTTAAGTTTGTTCGGCAAGTCCCCTACGTACGCACATTCGAGTTATGAACATGCGTTTGCGCATGTTAAATCGCGAAAGTTAAATCACAATCAAACATAAAAGCAGCGGTGATGAAGCTGGTACTGCTAAGAAGCGACGAGCAATAACGATAGAGACATAAGTGAAAATAATTGAGAATTGAGCAAGGTGAAAAAATGGCAGATATTAACATGAATCAAGGATTGGAACGATTCTAAAGAACACTCTACTGTAATATACTGTGTATAGCCAATTGTGTTAGCATCCTAGTACCTAGATGTTTTGTTGGACTTACGAACAAATTGGACTTACGAACGAGCTCTCGGAACGGAAATTGTTCATATGTAGGGGACTGTATACACGGTGGTGTAGTGGTTAGCACTAGAGCTGTAATCGGGCCTTAAAAGTTACAGTAGGCCCGACAGATTTCGGCCCGTTCGCGACAAGTACATTTGATTGACAGCCTTTTAAAAGCCTGAACCCGTTTACACCCTGACATTATTCAAATGTGCGCAAGGACACAGCTCTTTTGCCTTTGGTCAAGAATGAGTCATTTATACATGTTTTAACATAATTTATTTATGACTATAACGTATAAACTACAGGCAACTTGGAACAAAAAATAAAAAATAAAAAGCATCCATTTTCGCATTTCTCTTGCACTAATCAAAACGCATCACATGACCGCTCACTTACCGTGCAAGCCCGAGCCCGACCCGAGCCCGTGTAAAATTATATTAATTAAGCCAGAACCCGACTGAACCCGTCGGGTCCCGTCGGGTTCGGGCAAAGATCTTCAGCTCTAGTTAGCACTGTCGCCTTGCACCTCCAGGGGCCGGGTTCGATTCCAGGCCAGGCTCAATTCCCGTCTCTGTGTGCATGGAGTTCTCCCTGTGCTTGGTGGGTTTCCTCCAAGTACTCCGGTTTCCTCCCACATTCCAAAGACATGTAGGTTAGGTTAATTAATGTTCCCAAATTGTCAATAGCGTTTTGATGAGTGTGTGTACATGTGTGTGTGCCGTGCGACGGATTGTCACCCTGTCCAGGGTGTACCCCGCCTTGTACCCTAAGCCTTCTGGGATAGGCTCCAGGTCCCTGCGACCCTGAATACATGATAAGTGGTATAGAAGATGAGTGAGAGTGATATACTATATATATCTTATTTAGAATATTATTTATTTCAAGCTTTAAATGAGTTTGAAGCGTCTGAAGTGTTTCCTAATAACTTTCTCATGCGTGCCCCCTTTTTTTTTGTTCCTGAGTTCTTCCACATTACTGTTATGGCAATACGTTCTATGGTTCTTCACCTGAATTTCTATTTAAACACATGAATGGCTTGGAGATGGACGTGACACGCGTGACTCAGCCGTTACAAAACATTCAGACGCTCCATCATATGTGTGTTAAGCGCGTCGAAGCACAGCGGACAGTTCTAGCGGATCGCTCATCAATTTTTAAACCTACCATTTCACTAGCGAGTAAGTTTGCTAGCAGTTAGCTAAGCAAGGATGAAGCGCCGCGGTTTCCCTAATGCATATGCGTATTTACAAATCCTTAAAACATGTTTTAATAAAGTACAGATTTAAAAATCGCACGTTCTAACGGAGCTTCTTCTTCTCCTGCTACGGAAACCTCCGTTCAGACGGGTTCGAACAGCACAAATGTCGTGTTTTACAGAAACACCAGCGTGTCGGATTAAACAGAGAACAGTAATGAATTCCCCGTGTGTGGTTCCTGTTTCATTTATTCAGGGAAGAAGCTGTTGTCTCTCGCTCTCTCGCACGCACTCCCTCCCTGTCTGTCTCGGTGAAAGCCTTTCGCTGTTAGCCGAGTGGAGGCGGGAAAGCTAGCGGAGGTGAAATTGCTTTACTGAAGGTTAAAATCACACTCCGTGTTCTTGCAACAGCGTGCACGTTTCGGCATTATCTTCCCCGAGCGCCGCAGGGCTCCGAGGCACGAGGTGTCCGCCAGCGACTCGCTCTTTAAAAAAATAAGAGATCTAAAAACATTAATGAAGAAGGAAAAGGTATCAAGGATAGCATGGGGATTTAACACACAGAGAGAGAGAGAGAGAGAGAGAGAGAGACGCTGCAGTGCGAATCAATGTTAAGACAAAACCCCAACTGACCAGCAATTTATTTTTTTTAATTGATGAACGCATAAAAGCTCCAAATGTATGTGTGGAACTTGTTTTTCGGCTTGTTCTCAGATAAAGCACAACCCCTAATCCCGCCAACTTTCCCTTTTAACTTTTAAATGAAAATATATTCATTTCTTTCACGTCGCCTTTTCATTCTGAAACCCGGATTGATCCGAAATAAAAGAAGAGCCGCACATGACCTGTTAAGTCGCGGTTCCTCAGCGGGTGTCACAGGCACTCATTCAGGCGTGAATCGATCTCCGGCTCCGAGGTTCCCCGCCTAAGATTTTACTCTTTCACTCGGCTACAATGGCAATCAATGACCTTCTGTAAGGAGTAATGATCTGCTAATCAAATCATTTCATATTTTTCCTCTCCCTCTATTGAAACGTATAATAAAGCGCCGGGGTTTGCACGCCTCGCCGCGCAGGAAACGCGGCCTGCTGCTTTCTGTGCACGGGGTTATTTTTGAGTTTTGCTCTTGTTCTCCGTCACCCTTATTGTGTTTCTCACACTGGTGTCACAACACCTTTTTTTTTTTTTTTCTCGAACAAGCACATTGTGTTCAAGTGAAGGTTGAACCATTCTCATTCTCAGCTTCTTCTTTTGTTTCTTTCTCCGCTTTTTTTAATCCTGCGTTCAAGAAAATTTGCAGGTGTTGTCACGAGTTTGCTGTTTTTCTCTCCTGGGTGTTAAGCGACTGCGAATGTTGTTGCTTGTGGATTCTTTTCTTTTTTCTTTAATGAAATGAACTATCCAATGATGAGCGTTGCTACTAACTAGCGATGAACAGGAACACAGAACACGTTACAGTATTTAATACTGAAATTAGCCTGTGATTTGAAGTGTCGCTTCACAAGAGCGAGCTAGTTTTAGCTAATCTCCGCCAACGTTTAGCTTAGCTTCGTTCTTATCTCACGACGGCTACTGTAGCATTCTGGTTAGTGGATATGAACTAGCTAGAACTGCTGCTGGAGAAAATGCTAGCAGTTTGTAGCAGCGGTCCCCTACATACGGAAACTCGTATCATCGCTAAGGTTAAGATCAAACCTATGAGACGATTTAGCCCTTTTGTTTCTTTCTTGGTCATAAAAAAACAAATTTTTATATGTGGAAAGGGAAAAATAAGGTCAAGTATGTTTTTATCCCTGATGTAATACTACGAGCTGTACGTAGAAATGGATAAAAATACAAATTCAATTAAATTTTATTTATATAGCGCTTTTACTAAGGTCATTGTCTCAAAGCAGCTTCACAAAATGGAAGTGTGAATGAGTGAGAAAACATGCGTTTCGATAATATTGAGATTGTGAGATCGTCCCTGATGAACAAGCCGATGGCGACGGTGGGAAGGAAAAACTCCCTGAGATGGCAATATGAAGAAACCTTGAGAGGAACCGGACTCAACAGGGAACCCGTCCTCATCTGGGTGATAACGGATAACGGAAACTATATAACGACATCATGTGTGTTAGGCTGCTGGAAGTTCAGTATAACAGAAGTTATCATGGAGTCCAGTTCAGCACAGGGACGAGTCAGCAGGTGCAGAAGACAGATGGGGGTCTGGATCACTGGGAGCTCAGGAGCAGCATGTGTAGATCCAACCCTCATGAAGCAGAATCCAGCTGGAGGTGGTCCTTCTCTGGATGCCTCAAACAGAGGGGGAAAAATAAATGAAGGTGTGATGAGCTTGTTAACTTTCCACACTTTCTCCATTTTGCCGTCCCAGTGTTTCCTGTTCTCTACCTGTTCGACTTAATTAGCCTGTCAGGTTGCTGGTTCGATTTGAAAGCCCCTGTGTTTCTGGTGAATTGTTGCGGTTCTGACCTCCAGACCGTTCCTGGGCCTGACCCTTTAGGTCTCTGCTTGCGAACCGCCCCAGGTCAGGTGTCGTCCTTTTCAGGTATATTTTTCCAATTCTTCCGAGTGTATGTAATATTTAGCCACATCTCAAGTTGTCATGAATTCCCGCCCTAAGTACATCTCGCCTTTCTTAGCTTGTGTTTGTTTTAAGTTTTCCATGTGTCTTTGTTTTGGTTTCGGGTCTGTCTTCGTCCCTGATGTCAATGGCTTCTTCCTTAACTGTCTTCACTGGAAGTTTTTTTTTTTTCCCCTCAATTTTCCTTTATATTAGTTTTATTACTGTAAGTAGACATTAGGCTGTTAGAAATACATGTTGGCCAAGCTCCAGCACTTTTTATAAATAAACTGCATGCAGATGTTCGAATGTATGAGCAAATCGCAAAATACGTCCATCCTGTCATTGATAAATTTAAACCAGAGTAAATATATTTATCACATAGTCATTAGAAAATTTACATTTTCAAAACGGTCAACTTTTCAACAATATATTTTAGTTAAACGTCTGTAGGTTGATATTTAAATGGACCCAATATGTGTCCACTCTGTCATGGAATGGATTGGATTGATAACAAGATGGACTTTTTTTTGCTTGTTTTTTGCTAAAGTTAACATTTATGAGCAGAATTCTGTTTATCACATATATTTTTTTAGTGAAGTATGACGGAGTAGACATGTTAAACTCAACAACCATCATCTCCGAACCTCTGTAGTCCAACTAGGGATCGTGGAGGCCAATGATGATTACCGTTGTATTTATACCCATGGTATGATCTCCGGTCAACATTCACACACTACGGGCAGTTTGGAAACGCCAATTAACCTGATGTGCATGACTTTGGACTGTGGGAGGAAACCGGAGTACCCGGAGGAAACCCACCAAGCAAACTCCATGCACACTGACCGCGAGGCGGGAAGCAAACCCGGACCCAGGAGGGGCAAAGTGACGGCGCCAACCATTACACCATCATGCCACCAAACTCAACATTAAATACAACATGATAAATATGAGAAATACAGTATAAGTGTAAATACTTAATGTACTTACAGCAGTTGCACAGGATGATGCGGCGATGTCATCAGTTTCTCAAAGGGGCAGGAGAGATGGACAGGAGTTTCAGGGACATGTACAAAATGCTTATTATTATTATTATTATTATTATTATTATTATTATTATTATTATTATTATAAAACTCAATTACTAGTTTTATTTAAGAAATGGTTGAGAATAAAAAAAATGTGATACTGTAAGTATTTTACTTTTGTTTGATTTAACCATTTATAGTTATAATTCACTGAAATAGCAGAGCAGCATGTGTGACATGACAAAATCAGAAAATTGGTAATAAAATAAGAGAAACATGTTTTACGAGACTTATAATTGAACTTTATTTTTTGATCATTTGTAAGAAAACCTTAACATTCTATTATTTTGCGATATGATACCTGTGTGATTTTGATGAGGACATCTTTACAGTGAGGTTAACCCTGCTAGGAATAAAACATCTTGGAATGCAGTGTTTATGTAAAAAAATAATAATAATAAAATCAGCCGCAGGGTGAGAACAATTTGTGTAGGGCCGCATCACAAAAACCTCGCTGTTGATTATTTTCCCATAACGGCATGCCCCGAAGTGTTTTCCTTCTAACCCATGTGTTTTTTTTTTTTCTCATGAGGTTCTTGCCTGCAGCATTGTAGTGTAGTTCTGTCGAATCAGCTTTCACACTCTTCCAGTGCATGACGATGAATTTGTTATATTTGTGACGGCAGAAAAAAAAAAAAAGCTTAGCAAGCACGAGTGAGATACTGTAGCGAGAGCGTTTAGGGGATGATAGAGGCGCTGAAGCCAGACTGTCAGAAAACTTAGGATGTTCAAGAAAAGAAAAAGGCACGCATCAGCAGCTGGACATCTGCCATGAAATTTCCCTTTTGTGTTTCAGCCCACCTGGGTTGAGTTCGACCCTCCTCTTGTCTCTCCATGACTCCACTGTCGAGCTCCCCACACGGCCCATGAAACATTTATCTCGCAGCTATGAGCTCTTGGAAACACAGCGAGTGGCTACCTGCGCATCAATCAGCGGTGTGGGAAAAGCTCGATGGAAGGGTGATGAAAGCGAGTGGAAAGAGCGCACCGGCTGGGCCGATTCGGCCGCGCATCGGGAAGCGTTCACGCAGAGAGGCTGGCGCAGCGGAGAGCGCAAAAACACACTCTGCAGCACCAGATGCATTGTGTTCCGCTCATTCTGTTTTCATCTCTCTGTCTCTCTTTCTTTCACACACACACACACACACACACACACACACTGGCTCTTCTCCTCTCTCACCCTCTCTCATAGGTTTCTGTATTCACTGGATTAGGACCAATCCTCAGGCACGGCTTCTCTAATTACTGTTTTGGATGCCCCACGAGATAAACACGCTCATCCCACCTCGTGTGATTATTTTTTTCCTGAGCTGCCGTGATAGCCGGAGCCAGAGACAGAGCCTCAGTGCCGAGTGAATATTGTTTTGGCAAAGAAACGAGGAGTTGATTTAAGGGAACAGGAAATGTGACCATTCCTGAACATCATGATGATGATTTGCCCTGTTAGGGCAGAGTTAGAGTAGAACTAGCTTATATACGTAATCCTTATGCGCACACTGGTACACCGGCATACGGACGCCCGGCCTTAAAACGTTTTGCCTTAAGAAGTGAAATTTTGCAAGAAGTTTGCCTTGGCTTACAAAGCATTTTCGGCATATGAGAATGAATGTGGCGCCGACGTCCCGGAGCCGTTCTCAACTTTTTGCATCAGTGGAAAACCATGCAAAGTTAGTTTTTTTGTTTGTTTGTTTGTTTTGTTTTGTTTTGTTTTGTTTTGCATTTTGCAGGACCGGTAGCTAGAAGAAAAGGGAGCCGCTTTCAGGTTGGTTTTTAAAGCAGCCGGTGCCAAGAGGAATCATAGATTAAGGTTAAGTGAGGTTTAATGTCTATCTATTTCACATTTGACTTCATTTACAGTACATTACAGTACACTAAGTGTTTTGATTGTTTTTATATGCAAAAATTTGACTATATTCTTGGAAATTGCTAATATTGCTAATATTTTTGGGTGGCTGGAATGGATTATCTGCATTTACATCATTTACTACGGGACGAAATACAAAATTTCACATTATGAACGTCACATTTTAAAGAAAAGTCAAACAAAACGTGTCCGCTAGAGCAGAGTTCCTCTAAATGGCGTCTGTAATCCTTTCATTCTGTTATAAATCCTAACCAGTATTACCAGTGTATTACAGACGTAGGACACACAATTCTGGATAGAGAGCTCTATAGCGCTAATAAAGAATAGAGTGAGATCCGTGGCATTTATTTAGCAGTTGAAGACACCCGCAAAATGTTTCATAAACCCTCATTGATGAATATTGATGAGCTGGCACTTGCACTGACATTGTGAACATTAGCTGTAAATCTTCACCAGGAGGTAAGGAGCGTGCTGTTTCAGCTAGGCAAGTCAGATACTTGAAGAGTCATGCCAAGTCGTTTTCAAAAAAAAGGGTTTCATGGACATCATAGAGACAGGCAGCAATCGTGCTGCTTAAAAGGTCGCGGCTTCAGCGCCCACTGCTGGTCGTCGTGGAAACAGAGCGAGGCGCGTGTCAGGGTCGCTCCGGGCCGACTCTACATCGCTTTGGGCTAAAAGCTTACATTTTGTTCATCCAGTTCTCGCTAATCCTGAACATCTGTATAAGCTCCCGAGAGAAGCAGGTGTTTCACAGAGTCGTCTAGTCGAAGTTCATTATCGAAGGGATCTCTTAAACACAGCGCTGTTGAATTCTCAATTCTGATTGGACAGGACGTGCTGATTGTTTGAACAGGAGTGTTGTGAATAGTTCATTGTTATCGTTTCTAAAGTAACGGCTCGTTCACTCATTTTTGCGCAGGTAGAGTTTTATATACGGTACTAAGTTTCTGGAAGGAGTCTTCAGGAGCGAACTTGTCTTGCAGAGGTATAAACGTGTGTATATATTGATAAAAAGTATGAAGCATTGTAAGGATCAGAGCAAATAACAAACAATTCGAGGTGTGCTTAGAAATAGATGAACTTACATTCAAAAAGTTCCAAGCGATGCATTGGTGCTGTATGCACTGTAGCGCACCATGCAGTGCTCGAAACAATCCGCTATTTCACTTTCTTAAACTAGAGGACACGCCCATAAGCGCCACCGACATGTCGTTTCAATCTGAACACACGGTGATGGTGTATAGGCCAATCGACAGTCCTGCGGCTCCACGTGCCACGTCCACGTGCCACGTCCGAGCTCGTTCCCAGCGCAGACGTCATTTTTCTTTTCTTTTTTTTTTTGAATCTGTCCAATCCTTGCACGTCACTACACACACTTACACGGCACAAATCAATAAAGGAAGCAGCGTTTTTCCAAGAGTGCATTACGTCCTGTGTTCTGCCAGGGGGACTCTAAAATATTAACGCCAGCTGCCAGATGCGATTAGTATTCAGAACAAGCACATCAGCAGCTGCTTTTTACATTGTGAGCATCGAGAATCTGAGATGATCAAATGTTCCAGATGCTCGGACAGATCAATGATTTTAATAATAATAGATAACAAAGTGAAATATCAAATGTCGAATCACACTACTTCATAATAGTTAGATTTTTTGACAAATGTATTGTATAGTTTACTAATTTGGTATTTTTTAAAAAAAATTGCAAAAACTTGCATTTGGAAATAACATTTAAAGTTTTAAAAGTTTAATTATACTTTTTTATTTTTTTCATCCATCTACCACCACTACTACTAATAATAATAATAATCCTTAAGGCCACCAGCACCGATCGGTGCATAGGGCAACGAGAGTTGTCCATTGAAGAGGACTTTCGCTGTTTCCGTAGCGGTTGGGTTTTTACCGGGCGGGTTGCTAGCCCAACGCCCAACCCTTCTCCTTTCTCATCCGGTGCTTGGGAACCGACAATGGCGGAGCTCTAGACCTCCGGCTGCAAGAAGTTACAGCCTCACCCGGGAACCGAACCAGCAATCTCCGGATGATAGGGCTAGCAGTTTATCACTGCGCCACTCGGAGGCCCTATAATAATAATAATAATAATAATAATAGCAAATAATATTTTAAAATTACATATTTTTACAGATTCAGTTAGAGCTGTGAATCATTTCTATTCAATTCAGAAATTTTCGATTCAGTTCACTCGCACCAATTTTATTGTCTGATTTGTCTCACACAGCTATAGCAAAACTATCTGATAAACACTCTGGTGCGGGGTAACTTTTGTTGCTGATTGTTTAAATGTCATGTGTGGTACATAGACCTTATTAAAAGAACTGGACAAACCCCGCGTGATGTCATCGGTTTTCTGAAGAGTCGTTGAGAAGAGTGGGGTTCTGGTCATCGCCATCTTAGCAGGAGCTGACTCCACCAAAACACCGGTTAATCCACTTACTCTCTCATCGCCTGTACCGCTTTATCCTGTATACTAGGTCGAGGGGACACACTAGGTGAGATACACCCTGGACAGGGTGCCAATCCATCGAAAGGACACACACAAACACACTACGGGGCAATTTGGGAATGGCAATTAGTCTAATCTGCATGTCTTTGGACTGTGGGAGGAAACCCACCAAGCACGGGGAGAACATACAAACTCCATGCACACAGACCCCCGAGGTGGGACTCCAACCACAGAGTGGTTCCTGTATTTCTTGTGGTAAGTTAAACTATGCTTTGACCTAGCTGGTTGGCTAAAGTGATGCGGACTTGTAATGCAGCTGTCAGTCAAATCAGCCACGCTCTAATTATGCATAATTTTATGGCTTGAATTATATAAAAAATTCACCCCCTGTGCAGTTGTCATGAATAGGAAATCTAGCTATTGAGACCAAATCTGTTTTTTTTGTACCAAACTTTAAACCTGTTTATTTCTATTGTAAATGTTTTTAAATGGAGGTCTATGGAGATTGACTCACTTTTGGAGCAAACCCCCAGTGGACATTTGAAGAACTGCATGTTTTTTAGAAGCGGAGATTGCCCCTTAGTTTGGTACAAACCATTTTTTTTTTTTATTCTGCCAGTGTTTTGCTCCATACTCCACTCCAGTTGTTGCACAAATACCCATAAATTAAAAAGGAGAAATCATACTCTTGCAAAATAGAGTATTACGCAAGTGCTGTTGCACAAAATAAAAGCAGGTTGTATTTTCATGCAAAAGCTGTGGTATATTTACTAGGAAATCATCAACTTTAGCCTTTCAGACATTTCTAAGGTTATCTAAATCATTTAAACATTGTGAATCGATTCTGAATCGAAAACTGACCCATCGATTTTGATGAATTGAAAACGAGGATTAAAATCACACTACAATATCTCCAAAAACATGCATTAAGGGACGCAGTAATTTCTCCTGATATCTGTATTATATGACCACACGGACTGCCCCGTCCGAAGGCCCAGACTTTCTTGGTCCTTACTTTTTATCAGATACTTACTGCTTTGAAATCCTTGCAGCGAGGAGAATCTCAAATCCAATCAGATTTAACTTCACTTACAGTCTTTGTTGAGACAGGAACACTCGACGGGCGAAGGCAGGTGGTGTTCAGGTTCAGGGAAGCGAGAGAGCGGAAGAGCAAGGAGAAGAATGTGAATGAGCGAGACAGAAGAGAGGTGTCATTAGTTCTCAGCATTACAAGAGGACAACTCTCTCGTCTACCGCTTTTCTGTCAGATATGGAGAGATGCAGAGGAAGGGGACGACTTGTCGATGAAGAAGGAAGCGGGGTTGTTTTTCACGCCACATGCAGGTATTGGTTTCAGTGCTAATTAAGATGTGTTTGTAATAAATAAACAAAGGAAGGCTTTTACATAAGATGGACCAGGGTTCGAGGCCATCCTGTGCTGACCAGCTGGCCCTCATCTTCACACAGATCTTCAACAGATCACTGGAACTATGTGAAGTCCCTTCCTGCTTCAAACGCTCCACAATCATCCCCGTTCCAAAAAAATAAAAATAAAAATCACAGGAGTTAATGATACACACCTGTTGCCTTAACATCTGTGGTCATGAAGTCTTTTGAAAGACTGGTGTTGGCTTATCGGAAGGGCATCACTGAACCTTTACTGGAACCCCAGCAATTTGCTTATAGAGCAAATGGGTCTGTGGATGATGCAGTCATTTCGCAACATCTGGACAAATCAGGGATTTACGCGAGGGTCTTGTTTGTGGACACTGCAGCTTTCAATATAATCATCCCAGCACAAAACCAACCCAGCTCTCTGTTCCTAGCTCTATTTGTCAGTGGATCACCAGCTTTCTGAAATCCTGGCAACAGCTAGTGAGAGAAATTCATGTCCAACAGCCGCACCATCAACACTGGCATCCCTCAGGGGTGTGTTCTCTCCCCACTGCTGTTCTCCCTCTACACCAACAACTGCACCTCTACAGACCCCTGATACTACAGTCATCGGCCTCATCCAGAACGGTTTCGAGTCTGCATATAGATGCAAGGTTAAGCAGCTGGTTGTCAGTGGAGATGGTTGTCGACTTCAGTGGAAACCCTCCTGCACTTCCCACACTTATCATCATGAACAGCCCGGTGACAGCAGTCATTCCGGAGTCATTCCGGTTCCTGGGCACGACCATCTCTCAGGACCTGACGTGGAACAATCACATTGACTCCACTGTTAAAAAGGCCCATCAGAGGTTGTATTTCCTTCACCAGCTGAGGAAGTTCGACCTGCCACAGGAGCTGCTCACACAGTTCTACTTGGCCATCACTGAATCTGTCCTGTGCACTTCGATAACTGTCTGGTTTGGCTCAGCTACAAAATCAGACATCAGAAGACTACAAAAGGATTGTTCAGATTGCTGAAAGCATGATCGGTGCTCCCCTGCCCATCCTTCAAGAACTGTATTATATCCAGAGTGAAGTAAAGGGCTCGGAAAATCACTCTGGACCCCTCTCATCCAAGACATCTTCTCTTTGAACTTTTGCCTTATGGTCGGCACAACAGAGCCTCCGAACATCAGCACAGCCAGGCACAAGAACAAGTTTTTTCCCCCAGGCAACCTACCTCACGAAGAGTTAAATGTTGTCCTCACTGTGCAATAAAAACATGTGCATTATTAATATGTGCAATGGGTGCAATACTGTGCAATACCACTGATATTTATTTGATAATCCTATTCCATCTCTTATTAATTGTGCTTTTTTATTGTCGTTGTTAATTGTATTTTCTTGTTGATTGTAATTTTTTCATTTGTGTGTTGCTGTCGTCTTTGAAAACTTCTGTCACCAAAACAAGTTTGTTGTACAGTATGTTTTCTAATTCTGATTAACGGCTCGCGATCACCAGTTCTCCTGCGTCACTTCACGCACTTACTGTACACGCCAGAAATCGAAAAACCGAGCTGGGTTTTTTGTTTTCAGAAAGTGCATTCCTCCCTCTGTTCTGCTAGAAGGACTCTAAAATATTAACACCAGCTGCCAAATGTGTTTAGTATTTAACCCCTGCACAAGCTAAGAGAAGCACACGTTTCTGAGCATTTTTGTGTGTGTACCTATTAAGTTCTCAACATCAGGTATTTAGTAGCTAACCTATTATTTTTTTATAGCGTTTAAAGATCGAGAGCATGGCAGCATGGTGGTGCTGCGGTTTAGCAGTGATGGCACGCTTTATTACTGTTTATACAGTACTGATCCTGAGTATCAGATCAGTTCTATCTATACGGTACAGCAGTCCTGAATTTAGTGTAATTCTGTGCTCGTGTTCTTCCTGTGTCTCTGTGGGTTTCCTCCTGGTTCTTTGAGTTTCCTCCCGTGCTCTAAAGGTGTACAGGTTACACGTCCTGATAAATTATGCTGAAAAAAGTATAGGGAACACAATCATTTGTACAAGCGGTGTTCAAGTCAAACCGAGATTTGTGGTGTTCTTTTTTTTTTCTTGAGCAGTATACACTATATTGCCGAAAGTATGCGCTCTCCTGCCTTCACATGCCTATGAACTTCACCAAAAGTAACATCGGGTTTAATATGATGTTAGCCCCGCCCTCTGCAGCTCATCCATGTCTTTATGGACCGTGCTTTGTGCACCAGTGCACAAAGCACGGTGGGGTTGTTTTTCAGGAGGTGTCTCTTAATGCTTCAGCATAACAAGACATTTTGGACAATTTCATGCTCCCAACTTTGTGGGAACAGTTTGATGACGGCCCCTTCCTGCTCCAACATGACTATGCACAAAGCAAGGACCATAAAGACGTTGATGAGTGAGTTGGGTACAGGATAGAAGAACTTGAGTCCTGACCTCAACCCAATAGAACACTTTTGGGACGAATTAGAGCGGAGACCTTCTCGTCCCGCATCAGTGTCTGACCTCACAAATGCGCTTCTGGAAGAACGGTCAACAATTCCCATAAACACACTCCTAAACCTCATGGAAAGCCTTCCCAGGGAAGTTGAAGCTCTTATAGCTGCAAAAGGACAACATCATAATAAACCCTATGGACTAAGAATTGGATGTTACTAAAGTTCATGTGCAAGTGAAGTCAGGCGAGAGAATACCTTTGGCAATATAGAGTATTTCCTCTAGGCGTGTGTGCGGGTATGTGTGTGGTGCCTTGTGATGGATTCTTGTCTCATGCGTCGTGAATTCCCCCACCTTGACTCCAGTATTCCTGGAATAATCTTCAGATCCAGGATAAAAGCGCGTACTGAAGATGGATGAAGGAATGATCTGCCTCATTTCCAATAAGCTAGTGAAGCCTGTAGGTTTGCCAGTTCTCGTGTCCACATGTTACATTAGACAGCCTCCAGCGTTACAGTACATATCTAGATAGAAGTGGTGTATGATTATAATTAGTTTTGTAAAGAGACAGAGGCATGGATTCTTGAGAAACAGAAACAGAGCGAGTATGAATAATGGCAGAAAATTTATGTTAAAACAAACCCAAGTCCATTTTCTTCCCCATCGCCAAAAAGAAACCCTCCATGTGTGTGTGTGTGTGTGTGTGTGTGTGTGTGTGTGTGTGTGTGTGTGTGTGTGTGTGCGCGTTTTCTCAAACTCAGCAGCTCCTGAAGGTGAAAAGTTGGCGAGTCTCCCGCTTGCCCCGCAGCCACGGGCTGCCCCTCTCTTGACATTTATGAAAACGAAAACACACTGTTCTTCTAATTTCATCACATCTGCACGGGGCGAGCGCGCAGCCTGCGGTTATCTTCAAGGTGAGAGGCATACAGCGTGACCTTCGTTTCCTTCCTTTCACACTCGCTCTCACTGCGAACGAGACGCAGGTCACAGGTTCACGGCTGTTTTTATTATTTTTTTTAAGGGAAAAGCTGGGCCAGGGATTTCCATGGGTGTGAAATAAAACAGATTGGGAAAGAAGAAGCTAAAGCATGTGACAGTAGGTTCGATTTCAGCTGTAACCCCGAATAAACTGCTTGGATTGGTGGACTAGGTTGCGAGGGTGTACTGTAAGTACCAGAAGCGATGCTTGAAATGTTCTGCATTTTCTGATTCTTGTTTTTCAACAGGAAGCGATAGAAATTCCCATAGTGGCTCTTTACTGAAGGAAATGCACAACACCCCAAAAAAATCCAAAATATACACCAGTATTTAGATCACACTGCCTGTGGATTGGTTCTGACCTTGGTTCTAGCTTTGCCGGATTCTAGAGAGTTTATTCATAGAGACTGAGTAGAACCTTACACACGAAAGCTGCTGAGATGTTGTTGGTTTGCCATTATTTGGAATAATTTATTGTTAAATATGCCATATTTGCAGCACGGTGGCTTAGTGGTTTGCACTGCACCTCCAAGGTCCAGGTTCGATTCCCACTTCGGGTCTGTGTGCATGAGTTTGCATGTTCTCCCACTGCTTGATGGGTTTCCTCCGGGTTCTCCGCTTTCCCTCCTACGGTCCAAAGACTAAGTGGCGTTCCCAAATAGACCGTAGTGTGTGAATGTTGACCGGAGCTCCTACCAGTGTTGTAAAAATGGGAATAAACACAATGGTCACCATTGGCCTCCATGGTCCCAGATGTTCCTAGATGGATGCATGGATGTCATGTTTATTGTATTATTATTTTTATTGAATTCAGTATCAGCGCCACACCACACCCATTTAGTGTGCTCCTTATTACCACTCCACTCATCAAACAGGTGGTGCTGTGCATAAAACAGCACCACACACACACACACACACACACATTCACATTCACATGCACACATCTGCTTGCTCTTCGTGTCCTTCTCGTGTCCTTTCTGAAAGCGAGGTCCCTCGCGCCGACATAATTGAAAATGAGAAATTTACCGTTACATAATTAAACACTAACCTTTGACCCTCGGGAAGCCCAGAGCCGAAACGTTAAGGCGTGGGGTTTCGGAAACCCAAAACACGCCTGGCACGATCGACATCAGGACGTAACCCCTAATTAGCGTCCCGCCCCAGGCGGTGAAAAGATGCAGCCGGTTTCACAGCCGTGTTTTCCGCAGCGCATAAAGTCAAAGAAATATCTCATTTGTTTTTAATTAATTATCAGGCGAAGCTATTAAGAGACGCAGGACGAGACGGTGCGCTCAGGTTTAACGTTCGCTCCTGAACTCTGTGCTGCGTGTGGAAAATAATTATGTGGGTTATTACTGTGGGCTTAATGAGAAAGATGGAGAGAGAGAGAGAGAGAGAGAGAGAGAGAGAGAGATGGTGGCGTCCCATCTCATTTATTCTATTTACGTTCTCACAAACGTTTGACCTTATATCAGTGTACATAGCAGTACAGAGTCACTTGATTGTCTGCCCATTTGTGTGTTGTGTGTGTATTAAGGATTTACACAAGGTTTAGCTGTTGAACAAGTCAATGTGCCCCGGCACTCGGAGGCGTGTTCTTAAAGGCATTGCGAAACGTATTGTCCCATAGGAAGAAATGTAAATGCAGATAATCCGTTCCAGCCACCCAAAAATATTACCAATATTACCAATTTCCAACACTATCATCATATTTTTTGCATATAAACCATTCTAAACATTTAGAAAAGACATGTAAATAAAATAAAATATGAAATAAATAGACATTAAACCTCACTTAACCTTAATTTATTATTTCTCTCGGCACCGGCTGATTTGAAAACCAAACTGAAAGCGGCTCCATTTTCTTCTTGCTAACATTCTTGGCACCCATGGTGCTACGTCTTCACTAAATCTTGCACAAAATGCAAAAAACCAAAAAAAAAACCCACAAAAATATGTAAACTCACTTCGCTTGGCTTTCCACTGACGCAAACAAGTCAGGATGTAGACAGACAACTTAGCCGGCGTTCGGCTCGGATTATGGTAAAGTTTTTCATCATGTCGCGTTGTATGCGTATTGCCTTTTATTAATTTTTTTTATTGATTTATCTTTGCTACACTCGGGGGACACGGGGCACTAGGCGGGGGGACAGGGTGCATTCCATCACAGGGCACAAGCTTGCATGCATTTACACTACAGGCAATTTGGGAACGCCAGTTGGCCTAATCCGCAGGTCTTTGGACTGTGGGAGGAAACCCACCAAGTATGGACAGAACATGTAAACTCCATGCACACAGACACCGGACGGGAATCAAACCCTGACCCTGGATGTGCGAGGTGCTAGTGCTGTATTTCACCCTGTTGTTCATGTTGGTTAAGGCCTTGGTCGTGTGATTTCAATCTCTGCCATGGTTGATGGTTGTGTCTTAGATTTGAAAACTGTAACGATTTATATTCCAACGTGCCCCAAAGAAAAGTGGTTCCTTTCTGTCTGGGAGTCTGGGTCCCCTCGAGGTTTCTTCCTCATGTTGTCTCAGGGATTTTTTTTTTTCTTCCCCTTACTCGATCTAAATCCAGATGCCGGCTTCTGTAAAGCTGCTTTGTGACAGGAAATTGAACAGAACTGAAATCTGACATCAGGAGCCTGGGTGGATTTGGATTGAGATTGGATAAATCCTCATGATTGGCGGTGCGTTCTGTTCCCGCACAGTGTCGGGTTCAGGGGTTCGAGAGGTCTCTGAGAGAGAGAGGGAGGGGAGGGGAGCCTACTGTAACTCCGCCCATGTCCCTCAGTGCCGCAGCTCATTAGCCAGTAAATGTACAGTAACCGGTAGATAACGGATGTCCTCTGCGTCTCGGTCTCTGAGATGGACCACCGTTTATATAT
>JAQQZT010000016.1:20355307-20366868 GCA_030068275.1 Clarias platycephalus
TATAAATACAGTATATATGACGACTGAGTGAGTTTTCTGCCTGCTGTATGAATAACACATGACAACTTCACCAGCTCGAACCTGAGTTTTAACAGATCGATATTCGAGATTTGAGATGAATTATTACTTTAAAGTCTTCCAGTCCTGCGAGTGCTGTTGAATTCTGGATCCTGACTGGTCAGACGAGTGATGATGTTCTTCAGCGTTGCTATAGGAACAGCTCCTGCACAGAGAACACGCTACAGAATTCACAATGTAATAAGGCAGGCTGTTAGAGGAAAATCATCAACGTCGAGCTGGGAACAGTAATTTGCTGATGAATTGTTCGGGAGAAATTTGTGACTGCTGAGATAAGATTAGTAAAAGGTTTTTATTGAGTTTGACATCAGTAGTCAATAGCGCGCTCGGCGTGTTTAATATGAAAGAAAGCCCCGGATGATTGCTCGATGCCTCGATCCAAAGGCAGCCTGTTTAATTAAAGTTTTTCCAATAGCCGCTAGGACACTCCGCATCCTCATTAGTGTCGCGTGTTCATCAATAACTTCCTGATTAAAACACACAGGCTGCACTTCTGTCCCCCCTCGAGCCACCGGCAGCCGAGACGCTCGATGACAAGCCAGCAGGTGAACTAATATCGCCCTCTCGTGATTAATGCCGTCGCTCGCCGCTTAAATTAAACACAGGCCTGAATACGAAGAGCGCGCAACGTAACTTCGGATTCGAAGATCTACGATATCAGGATTTGTGTCTGATTCATCGAGAATTATGAAGCACAGCGGCCACGCCCGGGTTTGTCATAATCCAGAGAATTTACCTGTGAGATGATGAATCATAAGAGTATGTGTATTTAAAAAAGTCTGTTTTTTTACCTTGTAGAACTTTTAGAACTTTTTTTTAACACTAGCCTTAGAGGAAAGCGCTATCCACCCTCTTCCGCATAGGTGAGCTTATAAACACCAATGATGGGCCAGTGTTGCTATGATTGACAGGAGAGAGAGAGAGAATGCTCCTCCCACTTGGACTCCCACAGAGTTGGTGAAATCAGATCAAATCGAAATATTAAAGACATTGAAATTCACATTTTTTTTATATCCATCTTCGACTCTCTATGTCTTTGAAGCCCTAGCTCCAACCTTTGAAAGCAGACTGAGAAGCATGATGTGCAGCTTTTTTCCCCCCGTTGCGCGCTCTGCGTGAGCGCGCACAAACACACGTGTGTTGATAATGGCTCGTGATGAAGGTGTGACGGCTTCCTCCCTGCACCAGCTTCCCGCCGCGAGTCCGAGTGACAGAAGGATGGACTGATGAGGGGAGCGAAAGACGAATGCCTGATGAGATCCCGCGGCTTTGCGAGCGAAAGGACAGGAGGCTGATTAATTAAATTCCAGAAAGCCTCGACATTTGGGCGAGAAAACAAAGCGCGCGGTGCGTCTGTTTCTCCTGCAATAACCGGAGCGACAATAACAACAGGCTGAATCTGAGTGATAGCACGTCTCTTGCCTTCCCACTCCAGTCAAAGGCGTTTAAAAGACTTTTTTTTTTTTTTTTTTTTTTAAACAGCGTGAGTCTTTGAGGCTTTCTTTCCCTCCTGCGCCGCCGTGCCACCCCGAACAAAGCGCACAGACGGACGGGTGAAATCCGACTTGATTGGCGCGAACTCGAACGGCTCAGGGGGCCATCTGTCCCGCGTGCGAGTGTTTTCGAGAGCGTCACGCAAAACCAGATTACGAGTCCATAACATCTGGCGGATCAGCGGTGTTATTATATTTCGCAGATAATTAATTTGTATAGGTGTCTTTGAATTGAGATGAGGGAAGGTTTAGCGTCCGGGTCGCGCGGTGATGAGATTAATCAGGCGTCAAAGGGAGGACGTTATAGGAAAATAATCAGCAGGTGGTTGTTTCCTACTGCAAAGTGATTCACCAAAAAAAAAAAAATCACAATTAAACCTGTTTATAGGAGACTCCTTAAATAAACTTCTCCTTACAGACTTTACAACATAAAAGTTTGCTTTGAAGATTTTAAAAAAAACCTGCTCATACTGCAAACTTTTAAGTTGTAAAGTCTAAAAGGAGAAGTTTATTTAAGGAATCGCCTATAAACAGTTTGTATGTTTATGTACATATACTTGAAAAAATTTTTAATGATCATGGCGAGGGTGTACAAACTTTTGCATACTAGTGCATACTAATTGTCACCTGTGCTGAACTATTTTGGAGTATCAACACGTATTCAGTGAGTTTTTAGGCTACATTATTAGTATAATTATTTATCCCCAATGTTAACACACGAAAGTTTACGCACCCTATTTCATTGCTGATTTATTAATTACACTAAAGTGTCGTGTGTGTGTGTGTGTGTGTGTGGAGCTTTTGTATTTCCTGTTTCCTCTACAATAACATTCCTCTGGTGTTTTATAATAACGTTAGCCGTATCTGATCTGTCCCACATACCGGGGGTGAAAAGCGGGCGTGTCTCCTAGAGCGGCTTTGCATCCTAACGCTGCTGAATTCTTCTAAATTAAAGGAACCAGTTAAAAAGAAAAAATTTAATCTTCCCCAGGCTTAGTTACTGTAGGAACACAAACACATTCTCAGACAGACGTTTTTGTCTAAGAGAGAGAAAGCAGCGTTATAAATGATAAAATATACTGCAAAATATAAATTATAACTCATAACCTCCAGCCGGATGAGGTAGGGAGATGTTTCAGAGGAACGAGAGTCGTTTATTTACAGAGCAAGAAAAAAAAAGTTTATTATTTTCTTAAAAGCAGGTTCTTCAGGCAGCTGAGAGTGCTCAGCTCTCCTGTGTTGGACTAAAGTTCTTCAATAAGCTGTACACTGGAGACTCCAAAATAAATGTCTCCTTAACCTGTCGATGTGGAGCATCTCTCTAAATACTGTAAGCCGTTACTATGGAAACCGAGTGCATTAATAACACGTAGTGGAAAAAGTCACTTTATTCAGCTCAAACTTGAAAGGTTAATCCGGAGACGTTTTCCGGACCGAGCAGCTTGTGTCCTCGTCTTCGGGACGCCAGCCTGCCGCCAAAAAAAACAACACTCCGTCTCAACGAGGCGTCCTGGCGGCTTCTGCGACAGGTCCGGGTTACCCAGCATGCCGTGCACTTGTTGCGCAGTCGCCACCTTCGACCCCGAGTCGGTTTTTCATATCGTCCTTGGCAGGGTTAGACGCCTTGTCTCCGTGCTCAGATCTGTACCGCGTCGAGTTCGTCTGCGAACCCTGACCTCGAGTAATGAGGCCTCGTCCCTGAAACAATCCGGCTCGCTCCGACATGACAGGGTTCAGACGGGTCAGATCTCCGTCTTGACTAATGAGAGAGAGAGAGAGAGAGAGAGAGAGAGAGAGAGAGGACAGCAGGAGGGAACTGTCTCACAAACAGGTGAGTGAGTCAACAGAGAGAAACCAGAACTGATGAGAAGATGATGCAGTCCTCAGAGAGAGTGAGAGAAAGAGAGAGAGAGAGAGAGCTCACAAATGTTTCGTTGCTCATAAACGAACAGAGCACGAGTGCTAGCATAAAGGAGACGTGTTCTCATGTCCCCCTGCTTCCTGCATTTTAAACAGGGGAAGCTAACAGCACGCAGTCCAATTAGCTGCGCATGCTCGGTCTTCGAGTGCATGTTAAACTTTAATTCGGTCGCACCAGCGGAAGTGTTTATTAGTAACGTTGCTCTAATCGCTAATCACAGCTCCGCTCGCGATAAAGATAAGAAACGGAGGTTTTTAGCCAATCATCTCCGGCGAGGCCCGTCTGAGTGAGGACAAGCACCCGGTCCTCATTAGCATGCCAGCAGAATCCGCGCACACTCTGATGTGTAGCCACGCGATTTCACGGTCCAGATCAAATTTCGAGGTACGCGCCTCCCAGACAGATTAGGGGTGTCAAGTTTGCATTTAATCTACTCTGAAGCAGCGCCGTTAAAACAGCGGAAAGAGAAGCGCCTCGGGTAGCGCAGCAAGGATCACTTATTTGTCAGGCTTGTCATTAGCTTTCTCTCTCTCTCTCTCTCTGTCTCGCTCATAGTTCAGTTACTTGGCACAGATAACAGTAAACACCGCCTCATTTTCCAGCGGTTTAGGATGTGCGCATAATCCCCAGACCTGTACCGAAATCATCCTCCAGGATTTCACATGGCGTAGGATGCGCCCGAGTCCATTATCCGGTTATCACGCAGTATTTATGAGCAGACTGCGCAGTGCTGAACAACAGGACATGGCTAATTAACATGTGACCGAACGTGACGACGCCCCTGACGTCTCTCCGAGCCAGTCGCGCGTGTCCCATAGCCCCGTGTCACCAGCTTTACTGATGTAACACCGCAGTGTAACGGAAGAATAAGATTCCACTTTAAAGTTTCCAAAACGCATTCATACCAAAGGTTTGCGATTCAATGCATTTAAATGCTTCCTGCAGCGCTGTATATGCCCCGCCCCCCGGAGGCGGGGCTTGGTCTACAGTTTTTAATTACTTTATAGACAACGTGGGTGTGTGTGTGTGAGAGAGAGAGAGAAAGAGAGAATGTGGTGGCACTTAGCCAACTTATACACCTTTAATAAAAAAAAAATTTGTTTTTTTTTTATCATTAAAATTAGACGACTTCATATACGGTTTAGTTGATTTTTCATTTCCAGCTGCTGATTTGTCAAATTAACCCCAGTGTCACAGCAGATAAATCACACTTTAGTTCGCCGTGCTTACGCAGCTCTGTTTTTATTAAATCTGTCCCACATCTCAGTCCTCCCTCCTCCCTTCTCCCTCCTCTCTCTCTCTCTCTGCGTGCCTTTTTTTATATTTACTTTTATTTACTCCTGGCTTTTTTTATCTTTTCTTTTTTTTGGGGTCGTTTGTTATGGCTATTATTTTCTCAAAGGCGGATGGGGTGTTGAGGAAATCATTTCAGAGCTCACTGACACAGAATAGATTGCCATTGACCGTTCTCGACTTTGTCCCCCTGTTGATAATTTATTGTTTTTATTTTTTACTTTTAATGTTTGTTTGTTTTTTTTTTCACCGTAAGCTTTTCTGTTAGAATGGAATCTCTTTAACGTTCGTCTAGCCATTCTAAAAAAAAACTGCAAGGCTGTGCATTTCACTGCAACACACACGCACACACACACGTTGTACCTTTTGTATCTGGTCTTTGGCAGACTACTGTATACTTATTACTTGCGTGTTTGTGTGTGTGTGTGTGTGTGTGTGTGTGTATACTTACTTCAAGCACAGTACAGGGATGAAACATTTTAACGCACTTTTTCAGTGGAAATGTTTGGACCATTGAAGGAGTTCCTGGGAGGCCAGCGTTTCTGTACAATCAAAAGTCCCACTTTGACTTGAACGGACACTATACTCTATATAATTATACATATATATAAAAACAGACTCGACTTGTTAACACATTGTCATTCCGTCTCCTCTTAGTCCATTCGTGGCTCAGACAGATAAAAATAACACCGTCTTTTCACTCAGCGCTTTTCTTTTCTCCAGTCTGTATCAGAAAAACACGCTGCTGGCTTTGAGTCGTCCTGATTCACCGCTGCTGTGTGGGAGAGAAGTGCAATAACTTTTCACACACTGCAGTTAAATGTCAAGGCTCCGGATTCTTCATCGCTCTCCCAGCTCTCCTCTGTCACTCGCCGTCTCGTCTGCATTCATGTCTATTCATGTCTGAACGACTCGGAGCCTGCTGTGGGATAAAAGTGTGATCAAAGTGTTCTTGTCCATTTTCATAGAAAATTGTGTCATTATTCGAGTTGGGTTTACTTGCAGCACAGTAACACTTTTTTAAAACTCTCTCTATTTAAGAGTTGTTTTTAGTTGATTGCTTGAAATTTGTTTAATTCAGTTTTATTTGTATCGCACTTCTACCAATGAACTTTGTCACAAAGCAGCTTTACAGATTGTACAAGCTTTTTCTGATTACTCGGTATGTTGGTTGGATAATTAATTGTTTGGTTTATTGTTTGTTTGGTGATTTGCTTTGGTGATTTCTTTGTTTTTAGATTGGTTTGTTTGTTTGTTGGTTGGTTGATTAGTTAGCGAGTTACTGTAATTGATTGTTTCCATTCTTAATGATTCAGTCTGTCTGATTAAGGAAGCACCATCTCTGAGCGATACACTTCACCTACAGTAGGTCTTGTCTCATTCACTGTCCAGACAAAAAAAGAACTAAAAATCACACACTATGTCGTTCGTCTTTTGCTTTGATTAAGGAATGCATTTGGTGTGGAATCGTTTCGATAAGCTTGTGCAATATCACAACACGTATTTCAGTCCGGGCGGCACGGTGGTGTAGTGGTTAGCACTGTCGCCTTGCACCTTCAGGGGCCGGGTTCGATTCCTGGCCGGGTTCGATTCCTGTCTCTGTGTGCATGGAGTTTGCATGTTCTCCCCGTGCTTGGTGGGTTTCCTCTGGGTACTCCGGTTTCCTCCCACTGTCCAAAGATATGCAGGTTAGGCTGATTGGTGTTCCCAAATTGCCCATAGTGTGTGTGTGTATGTGTGTGTGCCCTGTGATAAGTTGGCACCCTGTCCAGGGTGTACCCCACCTTGTGCCCTAAGCCTCCTGGAATAGGCTCCAGGCCCCCGTGACCCTGAATACAGGATAAAGTGGTATAGAAGATGAGTGAGTGAGAGTGAGTATTTCAGTCCAGGGTGGCATTAATTTCTCTCCAAGATCTTGTCCTGATGATGAGAGAGTCGGACCACTGCGTAAAACCTTTTCTTAATGGGGTTAAGGTCTGGACTCTGTCATGACGTCTTGTGCTCCCAGAAGCTCTCTTTCATAATTTGAGCCCGATGAATCTTGGCATTGCAATGTTGGAATTTTCCCGCGCCATTAGGGAAGAAAAAACCCACTGATGGAAAAAACCTGGTCATTCTAAATATATTTGGGCTTCAACAGACCCCATTTTATTGCCACATTACGTTGCTGAACCCGAACCTGACCAACCTGACCTGCAACCCGAGATCGTAACCCTGCCTCCAACAGGTTTGTATACTCTACTGTATGCATGACGGGTACATCACTTCATCCACCTCTCTTCTTACCCTGATGCCCCCATCACTCTGTAACAGTCTGGACTCATCAGATCACATGACCTTTTTCTATTGTTCCACAGTTCCATTCTTTATACGTCATAGCAAACTGAAGCCTCTTGTCCCTTGTTTATCCTCACTGATAAGAGGCTACACAGATGTTTAGTCCCAATTTAGTCCAATTAGTCCCAAAGTCACCAAACATTTCCCATCACAATCAATTCACACCACCACATTTCTTCACGTCCTCAAGGATGATGGGTCGGCACGATCATTCCAGGTTTTATTACTAATGCGTTTTCAGTTCTAAACCCAATTTTTAGTACCTTCATCAGTCTCCTTAGTTGTTGTCTTTGCTTAACGCAGGTCAATAATGTGACTCTTCTGAAACAGAGGAACATCTTTGCCATGACCACAGGATCCAGGATGTCTTCTGACGTGGTTGTTTAAGAAACGAGAAGCTCCTTAATGCATCAGTTAGTGTTAAATAAATAACTTGTTGCAGCTGAAACACATCAATCACTGCAGTAATTATCCGGTGGAAGCCTCTCAACTATTTGTTTAGTTAAATCCAGACTGGGAAGTGTACAGTATTATCATTTCTTGTTTAGTCAGATGGATGTTTGTCTGTCAGAAACTAATTATCTTTAAAGACGCTGTTTAGAACCCAGAAGTATACAAAGAGCTGTTAGAAATGTAAAGAGAATTAATTAATGTAGGATAATAAACAAGTAAATAGTGTTTATGTAATGGTAAATTATATTATATTTAAAATGTGTCTCGTATAATGTGTCAGTATAAATGTGAGATAAGGTTCAAACTTTGAAATAAAAGTTTAATTGCATTAATGCTTAATAGAAACAAATAACATTCATCTTTGAACTCTTAATATATTTCATTGCTTCAATTTATTCCAAATATTTTCTCATTTTTATTAATGCTATTAACGAAAATAGATATTTATATCAATCCTTATCGAAGTTGTTTAAAATAAGAAGAGATGGAACACATCGCAGACTTCCTGACGCACGAAACAAGTGAATTTGTCTGAGTTTGGAGATAACCAGAAGAGTTCTACGCGAATAATCTCGCACGCTTACACATCTCATCGTGCGACTCCATCGGTGTGAAATCTAATCTGCTTTTTTTTTTGTGCCACAAATGGAGAATTTCTCTTTATTGAGCTAAAACTCAGTGGCACAAAGCAGCGTAATGGAATCAGAGCGGATCTCCGGGAGCAGATCATCCGCTCTGCGCGCTCATCACTCCACCTGAGCCGGAGCTTCTCCGAGCGCTGGCCTTGCCTCCAATCAGATTGTTTTCTTATTTATGATCATCACAGAAAGTTTGTGTTTGTGTGTGTGAGAGAGTGAACACGGGCCAGCATGGCGCAGCACACACACACACACACACACACACATCCATGCCACTAAGCAGAATGGAAACTGTAATTACCCGACGCGATAAACGGGCGCTATCAAGCTCTTAATGAGCGGGACGAGGGAACAGTGGGCTGCTCTCTTACTGAGCCCTGATTACCAGAGACTGTATCCATAACATGAATAGCATGAAATTAGCTCGCGCCGCTGGGAGTGGATCACCAGGGTTTATTATTAAGAAAGAAGAGAGAGAGAGAGAGAGAGAGAGAGAGAGAGAGAGATCAGAAGCATACGGTGCTGTATTTAAATATATCCTGATGCTTATAAAGGTCCTTAAAGATAATAATTATGTAAGAAAGTCAGGCTTTCAGAAACATTTCCAAAGTTCCGATTCTAGCAGGTGTTCTATCCCTCTGATACCACATCAACTACACTTCTTCATTCAAAAACAATGTCACACTTATGGCTATCCTTTTTTAATTAACATTTAATGTTGGTAAACAAAGTCTATTCCTGTTCTCACGTCTGTTACAGCAGTCACCAGTCCTTCGCTCACCAGCCCCCTCTCTTTCTAATGAGACTCATTAACTTTGAAACCACCAAGGTTTTGGGTTTGTGCCACCAGGGCAGATCTGAACCCTCAGGGCGTGGCTCTCAGGGTCTCTGGGGTCAGCTGTGGCATCGCCAGGACGTTGGCAGCGGATCCTTTGGGATGTTTGATGGAGCCTCCATGGCGCGTCACACAGTTTGGAAGCCAGGTCGGTGTCCTTGGGCTCTTTGCCTGCTGAGTCCTGTGCCCGGTGGTGCATTGGGTGTCCTGGTGCCTTTCTATTGTAGCCAAACTTTTTTGTGCTGCAGTGGCATTTCTGTGGGATCGGATCGGACCGGACAGGACAGGCTGGCCTTCAGACCCTGCAGCCGTGGGTGAGCCTTATGTACCCATAATTGGTGATCAAAAAAAAAAATGAACAAAAAAAAACTAAGAATCAACAATCCTATGTCTTGTTGAAAATCTTTTTGACTGTAACCAAGCGCTGACATTGGAGACTCCTTCCATTGGTGCTAAATAAACATCCTCAAAGCAATCAGTCATACAATCACTATTATAATACTAACAGTAAATATAATATTTTATATATAATCAAGTGGACTGTTTTTATTAGCTGTGATCATAAAAGCCATTCCTTTTCTCATACACACCCGATACAATACATTAAGGGTGTGCAAACTTTTGCACTCAACTCATGAACAATCTGGGTGATTCCCCATGGGAATACTGTACACTATCATGCAAAATTCTAGGCAATGTTTCCCTTCCTTTTTGTGACCTCATATAAGAATAGTCCCTCCCCCTGGATCTCTGGAGGAGGGGCGTGGCTTAGCATCAGCTCGTTTACATAGACACCGAAACAGTGTGTTCGAAGGAGTAGTGAAGAAAAGGGAGTTCAAGGTATAAAAAAACAAGCAAATGTTAAAAATGTAAAAACTATTAATAGTGAGTTAGTCAGTAAGAGCAATGTATTAAAACTTTGTTTAAAGTGCTGGAACTGGAGACTCCTTCTCTAAATGTGAAATTTACTGCAGAAGGCTTTGCCGTATAATGATTACACACTCGCCTTTTATTAAATTTTATTTGTTGATATTGGTCCTACAGTATGTTATACAGCGCTCCCGTAAATGAGCCGTTGCTATGGAAACAAAAACGTATCTGAGCGCCAAAATAAACCTGCGATTTGCAGCTGCATTAATGTCAGAGCTTCTGACATTAAAGAGAATTCATCAACCAATCAGATTTGAGATTTCCACAGAAACATATCTGTCTGCTTTTTAGTGTCAGATACAAATTAACAAAAGAAAAATATTAGAATAAAATATAGTCCACTGTCTGAGTATCTTCTCCACCAAGAGGTGATGCTACCTGCAACCTGACGAGAATCCGCGAAACTCCTACGGGTGCGTTGGGTTTCTGAGTTGTGAGAAAGGAACGTGAGGTGTGTGTGTGTGAGTGTGTGAGTGTGTGTGAGTGCATGTTGTGCACTTTTTGCTTGCCTGCAGGTCATGTTGGTTATCAGTGTGGAGGTCATGCACTTGATTCCACTGAGACAAAAGCCTCGGTCTCTCTCTTTCACTGACTCACACACACACACACACACACACACACATACACAGTAATCACTATTCAGTTACAATAAGTCAAAAAATGAAGAGATATATGGATTTATCCATAATTAAATCATTCAAATATTAGTTAGATATTAAATAGGAATTAGTTGAAAGTTAAAGTTCAGAGCTTCTTAAACTAGGAGTCGTGATTTTTAGGATTAAATCGTTTTGTTTGTTTTCTGCCTAAAACAATTGTACTGTTATTATTGTTGCTTTAGAAGGAATAAAGAACATCTCGATCCGCCTTGGCAGGTGCCACTGTAAGGAGAGTTCACCTCCGGAAGTTACTTCTTCTCTACTCGGTGGTTTTAATCTTATGGCTGATCGGTGTGTGTGTGTGTGTGTGTGTGTGTGTGTGTGTGTCAGAGTTTAGTTTTCCTCGAGTCCTCAGATCCCCTCAGTCCCAAGGCGCTTCTCATATCAACAAATCCTTCTCGCGTGGGCGGTAAAGAAGCCGTACCTACGATCCTCTCCACAATGGTGTGAAATATATTTAGCATGAGCTGACACTTCTCCTCACCCACTTATCCGAGTCGGGCTTTTGTTATTCTGGCTTCCAGTGGCAGCGAGCTCGCTGCGTCACCGAGCTCCTGGCGCTGTGTCACACAGCCTGCTGAGATGTGAGATGTGTGTGTGTGTGTGTGTGTGTGTGTGTGTGGTAGAGAGGAGGGTGTTTGCCCTTCTGATGCAGGTCAGTTCTGGGCTTTAAGGTCTGAGTCATGGGAGAAGCTCAGTGTAAATACAGCACAGGTTGCTTAATGTAGCATGTGAGCTGATCACAGCCGAACATCATGTGGGTGGAGCAACACCGGGATTTGATCTGGTCTTTAATCGAATAAAATGGTTTACAGGTTTCATGTTTGAATATTTCAGTAACAAGTTAACCCAAAGTGTGTGTGTGTGTGTGTGTGTGTGTGTGTGTGTGTGTGTGTGTGTGTGTGTGTGTGTGTGTGTGTGTGT
>JAQQZT010000016.1:20386857-20401624 GCA_030068275.1 Clarias platycephalus
GTGTGTGTGTGTGTGTGCCCTGCGATGGATTGGCACCCTGTCCAGGGTGTACCCCGCCTCGTGCCCTAAGTTTCCTGGGATAGACTCCAGATCCCCGCGACCCTGAATACAAGGATGAAGCGGTATAGAAGATGACTGACTGACAGTCTATTTATTTCTTTTACATGGCTTTTCTAAATGTTTTGATTGTTTTTATATGCAAAAATATGATTATAGTGTTGGAAATTGGTAATATTTGTAATATTTTTGGATGGCTGGAACAGATGAGGCGGCACGGTGGTGTAGTGGTTAGCACTGTCGCCTTGCACCTCCAGGGTACAGGTTCGATTCCCGTCTGAGTTTGCATGTTCTCCTTCTGCTTGGTGGGTTTCCTCCAACAGTCCAAAGACATGTAGATTAGGCTAATTGGTGTTCCCAAATTATGTGTGTGGATTGGCACCCTTAAAAATAAATAATTTTTATTATTAATAATATATAAAATAAAACACTTTAAACAAAAGTCCATCAATATCTTTAACTTTTGCCTCTCAGGCTCCAAGATTTATGTCCACATGACCTTTTACGGGCGTCACTACGTGCAAATGAGCTGTTGCTGTTAATGGTTTATCAACGCACTAATTTTCTCCCTAATTTAGTCGTGTCCAATTCCTCCCCGTCACTAGGGGCACTACCACTACCATCCGGTTGGAGGTGAAAACTATCACATGTTGCCTCCGAAGCACGTGACGGCGCTATCCGCTCCTTCCGCTTGCATGCGCTCATAGTCGCCCCTGATTGGCTGTAGAGCCGTGATTAAAGTGGGAGCACTAAGTACCTCTCATCCCACCCCTCTGAGAGAGCTCGGCCAATCAGCTCTCTCCAGACCTCCGGCTGCGAGAGGTTACAGCATCACCCGGGAATCGAACTCGTGATCTCCGGATGTTAGGAGGCGCACTTTAGCACTGCGCCACTCGGAGGCTTCACTAAAGTACTGTAATTTCTGGGTCATTTACGTTATGGCTGCTTTAAACAATCCTAATGAAGCTTAAACTCCTGTGTGCAGCTCTCCCTCTGACTCCACTGTATACATGCAAATAAATTAACAGGAAAAGTAAAAAAAAATCTATCAATACTTACATTTTATTCCATGTTCCTCTATGTGCTTGGTCCCGGGGCAGTTTGTGACTGGAGAAACAATAAGAGTGATTTCCATGGCAGTCAGATTCCCCCTGAATGAGCCGGTGCTATCGGTGGAGCTGATAACATCCTGACATCATTCAACATGAATAAAGTTTGCACCACCAAACACCATGACCTCATTACCCACACACACACACATTAGGATCAATCTTTAATTACCCGGCCTGTTGTAGTTTCAGGTGTATGTCCGGTCGTTCACATTACGCCTTCAAGCTTAGTGACTCAGAACACGGGCATTAATAGAACACGGGCATTAATCCACGACTAATCAGACCAATCGACAAGGTGACTTTGTGAGTGTGCGGTGACGGAGACTGCAGTGAGCACGGCCACCCTGTGACTTTGGACTTGGTCAGTCTCTTACACACACCTCAGCTTTTCATACTGATATAATCACTCAAACGCAAAACACATGATTTCAGCCGGCGGTTGGTTTAGGTTATTAATGCTTAAAACGCCAAACTATTCAATTCATTTATCGTTATGTATTTCCAGCACTTAGCACTTCTACTGTGCATTATACAGTAGGCATGAGAGTGAAAATCTCCCTCTATTTCTCTATATAATCTCCTGCCCCACTAATACACTTATTCCAGTGTTTTAGTAGTGCTTCGATACCATCAAGGTAGAACATTTTCTTAGTACTACCTGCTTCACGTCTGAATCACTGGCCTCCCAGGAACTCCTTTAATACCCCAAGTATGTCTAAAGCTCGAGGTCAGGACTGTACCGGAGAGGTTGTAATAACCCCTAGCCAGGTTCCTGTAATGTGTAAGTGGTGTTGGTGAATGATTGTGATGTGTACAGTTCCATATGTGTTGGCCAGGATTGGCCGAGCTCTCTCAGAGGGGAGGGATGGGAGGCACTTAGCGCTCTCACATCAATCACAGCTCTACAGCCAATGACGGGTGTGTGTGAGCTCTCAGGCAAGCGAAAAAGCTGCGGTTGGTGGCGTCACGTGGCTCGGAGGAAACGTGATAGTCCCTCTCTGACCGGTAGTTGTAGCCTTGATGTAGGAGAAATGACGGTGGGAATTTGGACTAAATGAGGGAGAAAAAAATGAATCAGTGCTAAGAAAACCTTTAACCAATTGGACAGGTGAAAGTACTGAACTGGGTCACTTTTGACTTTACCGTTTCTTTGAAGAATCGCACCTGAACGATGATCACCAGTGATTTTGGGGCACTTTCTTGCCTTGCTCATTCATAAAAAGAAAAGATTTCCTCCACTGCAACCAGTCCGATGCCGCATCGCCACAAAGACTGCTGACTGGACCATGCAGCTCTGAAACCCCCGTGAGTCCTGACCTGCTCCAATAATCCATTTTCTCTTTCTTTCTCTCTCTCTCTCTCGAGGGGAGAGAGTGACACTACTGAAAAAGAGGAGGATGCAGAGTTGCTGATGTTATGCCTTTATGATAGCAGGTGACCCAGAAGGAGGGGGTCTGCTGGCCAGAAAAGTGTTGAAGGGACACAGACCGAAACAATGCGACGTGGCTCGTCTCCAGGCTTGGAAGGTCACTCGGACAGGATGTGGACGAGAGCCAGACAGATAATGCTTTTGGAGCAGGAGCACTGACCTCAGGACCCATCTTCTGAACACATGACTGGCCATCAGAGAGAGAGAGAGAGAGAGAAAGGAAAGTCCATCTGCCAAGATAGGTCAAAGACTTCTGCCTCGGACAACGGAAACATTTACTGGTCCAAGTGGATGCGCTGTCACAATCACCCGCGGCTCCTTAGCACCAGAGTCCGCTACGAGACCTTGTCTTGTTTCGTCTGAATGAAAGGATTTTATTTCCCAAACACGATGATGAAAAAAAAAAAAGTGCTAAAACCATTAGGGCAGTAATGCATAATTCATAATTCATAGTCGAGTGCACTAATTTAAAGTAGCAGATGTTGGTCATTAACATGGTGTGAACGAAGAATGAGCTGCTGGTGTTTGACTTCCCATACTCAAGATGATGATGATGATGATGAGAAGACGCAAAACACAAACGGACAAGTCCCGGACGCTGATCTTGCACAGACACCTCTTCCTCTTCCTCTTTCTCACCTTCGTCCCCTCAGTCAGATGTAATAACCTTATTTTATAACCCGAGCTCTCGCTGAGACCTGGCACGTCACCCGAAACCCCCCCTGATCACATGGCCGCGAGTGTTTGTTTACTGCAGGCGGTTTCATCTCGCGCAGCACGAGGCTCATCAACATCAGCGCGAGACCGTAGGCGTCGTTCGTCTTCCGCGCAAACAACACCTCATATTTCACACCCCTGGCAGCGTGGCACACTTTTAATCCGAGTTCTTCTTCTTCACTGTCGTTCCAGCTTGCTCCCGTTCCTACCAGATTGTTTCCTCCTTCTCTCTCTTTTTTTTTATGTCTTTCTCAATTTCAGATCGACGATTCCGACGTTAAAGCACTTGAGCGTCTGTTCCGCTCGAGCCGGTGATGAAAAACCAGTTTGAACAAGGTCTCTTCTCTCAGAGCTGCAAAATAGCAAATATTGAATAAAGCAGCACGCTTTGAAGGAGCTGATTTCATTTAGAGTCATTGTTTTATGTTTTCTCTCTACTGGTTGGTGAATAAAAGGATACAGCAGGTTTATTTAATCTGTAAACAAATCCGTACACGATTGTAGACTGACTGAGACCAGGACCTTGCCGAAAACGTTAATATTCTAGTGATCATTTTCTAATCTTGTAGTGTACTTTACAGGAACACAGTAGAGCAGAATGTCGAATCCTTGAATCTGATTGGTCGGGATTTTCTGTAACAGCGGCGCTGACAGTAAAAGTAGCAGCTGCCAATCGCAGGTTCACATTAATGTGCTTGATCTAATGCGTCATCCTTTCCATAGTAACGGTTCATTCTCCGAGACCTGTATGTGTGAAACGAACTGCTTCTCCTCCCTCAGCTTCATCTCTCCACCTCTCCTCAATCCTCTACATCATCCCACCATCTCTCCTCCCTCCTCAGTAACATCTCTCCACCTCTCCGCCTTTTCATATCTCCTCCTTACCTTATCATATCTATATCTCTTTAGATATATTCCTCCATCTCTCATCCTCAGCATCATCTCTCCACCTCTTCTCAATCCTCTACTTAACCCCTTCATCACTCTCCCTCCTCAGTCCTCTACAGTATATCATCCCTCCATTTCTCCTTCTCAGCTTAATCTTTCCTCAATCTCGTCGTCCCCCCTGACTCATCCCTCTATCTCTCATTCTGGTCTATATAATCCCTCCATTTCTCCTTAATCCTCTAGACCATACCTCCATCTCTCCATCTCACCTCAGCATCATCTCTCCACCTCTCCTTCTTAAAATAGCTCCTCCTTACCCTATCATATCTCTATCTCTCCTCAATCATCTACACCCTCCTTCCGTCACTCCTCCTTATCATATCTCTATCTCTCCTTATTCCTCCATCTCTCATCCTTAGCATCCTCTCTTCATCTCTCCTCATTCATCTACATCACCTCCATCGCTTCCCCAAATCTGCATCATCTCTCCACCACTCCTCAGTCCTCTATATCATCCCTCCATTTTTCCTCCTCAGCATCATCTCTCCACCTCTCCTCAATCTCGTCTTCTCTCCTGACTCATCCCTCTATTTCTCATTCTGATCTATATAATCCCTCCACTTCTCCCCAGTCCTCTAGATCATACCTCCATCTCTCCTCAGCATCTTCTCTCCACCTCGACTCCTTATAATATCTCCCACTGTTTTACATCTCTATCTCTCCTAAATCATCTACATCATCCTTCCATTATCATATCTCTATCTCTCCTCATCCCTCCATCTCTCATCAATTCTTTATCTCTCCTCAATTCACTACATCATCCCTTCATCCCTCCCCCCTCCTCAGCATCATCTCTTCTCCTCCACGGTATCTTCCCTCCACCCCTCCCTCATCCACATGCCTTCATTTTTCTTGACTTATCAGCATCGTCCGTTCATTTCTCTTGACTCCACAGCTGCATCACTCCCTCTCTTCAGCATCATCCTGACACCTCTCCTCCCTCATCCACATCATCCCTCCATCTATCCTGACCCATCAGCATTATCCCTTCACCTCTCCTTCTTTTGTAGCACCATCTCATCTCTCATTACTTCTCAGTATCAACCCTACAACTCTCTGTAATCCTCTACATCATTCCTTCACTTCTCCTGAATTCTCAGCATCATCATCATCCCTCCATCCCTCCTTTCACCTCAGCATTACCTCTCCCTCTCTTCTTACATCTCAGCATCACCCCTTCATCTCTCCTGACCTCTACATTAATCCTCCATCTCACCTCCATCCTCCTCTACATCATTTCTTCACCTTTCCTCTGAGCTCATGTTGGAGAAGAGGAACACGAGGATGAATAACGGTCGAGTGCTGCTCGTCTCTGCTGCAGTGATTATCTCTAAACCTGTACGCTATGAAGTCAGCGTTGTGAAACCCTGCAGCGCGATCAAGGAGGGAATTGAGCTGGATTTGAGGGGTTATGGGGCTTCTCAGAGAGATGGAGAAACAAAGTGATGGAGAGACAGATGAGAAGCGATTCTTCTCGGCCTGGAAAGCTCGTAATGAAAGTACATTATGTTAAGATCACTTCAGCCAAAAGAGGCGGCATGAAAAGTGACCCACATGCCAGAGTCAAATTGAGAGGCGAGCTTTCATTTACGAGAGCAGCACAACGACAGGAAAATCAAAACATTATTAGTTTTTTTTGGATTTTGTATAAAAGCATGTTTTTGTATGTTTCTATTTATTCCACCTAAAAAGTATTAATTATTATACCATGTAACTACATGAGAAATCTAAAGATTCATAAAAAGAATAAAAACATAAGTTTTTAATGATTAATTTTTTTTTATATCTTTTTTTTTATCTCCACATTGACATGCACTGAATTGAACTAGATTCATCATTTATGGCTTGGTTTTACTTTTCTTTCTGGGCGAGGAATGAGCTGTTCATCAGGCCATGCATGAAACATTGAGTGTTTTGGGAGTCAGTCGACGGACAGGAGATGGTTCGGTTCGGTAACACCAGTAAAAAGTGGACCTGTAAAAAGTGACACGCTGCAGGAGAACTAAGTCTACGCATATGCATAGCGTACATAAGTTGCTTTTGGATGGTATGTATGTACTGTATGTCTGTATGTATGTACACACGCATCCAAAAACACGCCAAGGGTCGATTTATTGACCTGGAAATTGTGACTGGAATAGGGTTAAGAGCTGTCCAAGACATGAAAGGATAAATGCTGAAATGTCAAGTTCACAGGGTCAGAAAAAAAAATCATGAATGATGGTGATCAGAGATGACTTAAACACTTGGTGAAGTCACATAAAAAGTCATCACAGCTACAGTATGTTTAATAGTGAAACTTCAAAGTAAAAGCATTTCTGTTCTATAAGAAAACCACTTGTTTGTGAGACCAATTAAAAGGTTATGATGAGTCCAGATTGAGCCTATTCCAGAGTGATGGGCGTGTCAGGGTAAGATGAAGCGATCATGCGTAGCGTCCACTGTACAAGCCCTCTGGAGACAGTGTTATGATCTGGGGTTGCTTCAGTCGCTCAGGTCGAGACTCAGCAACGTTATGTGGCAATAAAATGAAGTCAGCTGACGACCTGAATGTACTAGTGATGGGAAGTTTGGATCATTTTAGTAACTCGGTTCTTTGAGTCTCGTTCATCAAAATGAACGAGTCTTTTTTATTAAGTCATTTAGCTCATTTCGTTCTTTTGATCAGAAATAAAATGAGATGTTACATTTTCAATAAACAGACCCCCAGCACGTCTACATACACAAATCTTGGCTATAGTTCCAGTAATGATAATTAAAACTTAGCTGCATTGTAATATTTATGATAAACAGAATAAGTAGCTCGCCATCATATCTTCTGGTCCGAATCGTTCGAAATTGTTCTTTGGTCATGTGACTCTCATAGACGCTATGCAGTGCATCGTTTTTTCTCCTCAGTCTTCGCATATCGTCTATGGGAGTCACGTGACAAAAGAATGAACGACTCGGACTAGAAGAGTCATGAGAAGAACCGCTCAATTCTGTTTCCTGTGTACTGCACTGCATAGCGTCTGTGAGAGTCACGTGACAAAATAACAAACGATTCGGACCAGAAGACGCAAGAGGTAACTACTCATTTCTGTTTTCGGAGGATTTCCGATGCTTTGCGCATGCGCGCCCAGTAGAAAATGAATGAATCACTCTCTGAGAGTACTCGTTCTTCCGAGTCACATTTGTTCAAAAAGAACGAATCGTTCATGAACGATCCATCACTAGCATGTACTGAATGACCAGGTTATCACGTTTATGAAGCTTTTCTTCCCTGAGGGCTTTCCGATGTGTGTGTGTGTGTGTGTGTGTGTGTGTGTGTGTGTTCACAAGTTTATTCATTTTTAACAGACAGAATAAAAAAACACTATCAGGCTTTCTGAAGCTTGCATTATCAGTGCTTTACACTCTCAACAGAGTAATAAAGCAATTACTGTTGGTTTTGAGTTTTAAGTTTGTCTTTGTGCCTCTACACAGACGCACGGCAGTGATTAGAGCCGTTACAACAGGATGCAACAACAGAGAACTAACACTTAGATGATTTTTTCTCTTTGAAATATTAAAAAATTTCACTTAATGTAAAAAAAAAAGCCACTTAACATAAGTCTCTAAAGTCTTATTTCTTAAAATAACTTTGAGTTCATGTATCAAAAGTTCACACCATTTGCTGGATATTTTTTTTCTGAAATTCTAAATAAACCGTAGTTTGTTTAGTGGAAGAAGAAAAAAAGTCATACCACATCAAAGAAATAAGAATAAAACCCTCAACGTAACTATAAAAATATAAGAAACTGTCCTTTTGGGCGATGTCACTGAACAACCAAGTGTGTGTCTCTCTAAATACTTTATCTGGATTTGTGGAAAGCTATTGTTTTGATTTAATTAAAAAAATATATATTTTATAGTTTCAATTACTGTAAGTTAGAATTTGATCAGATCAACTCCTTTCAGACAGTTTGTAGTAATTTAGATTATTTTACCATGGAAAAGATCACATGATATCCACGATCGCTTACAAAAGCATTTTGTGAAAATGTAATATGTTCAAATGTAAGCAGTTCAATTCGATTCAAGTTTATTTGTATAGTGCTTTTAACAATTGAATTTATCACAAAACAGCTTTTACACAATCAAAAGAATTATGGAACTTAAGAGTTGATTCCACTCGAGTGATCTGATTGGATGAGAGGCGTTATTCCATGAGACCTATTAATAGACGGTAACAGCACTGTGACGTGTAACTATATGTATCACCCGATGTCCCAGGTGTTGTCCAGTGGTTAATGACACTAACTGTGGGTGAGAGTAGGTCTGTACGGTCCGCAGTACTGAGGAGAGAGCAGCTGCCTGACAAAACCCACATTATCACAACCAGTCACAGAAGCACTTTCAGCAAGAACACACACGCTGATAAACACGCCGTCTCACTAGTTCATACCATGGCTGGTATGAACTACAAAGCTAACTCGCTTAGAACACGAGGCTGAATCCCAAATCCTTCTCTAACCCCTGATCAAGGGCACTACATGGCGTGTGGAACGAGGGATTGTACACCCTACATAGTGCACTAGCTTTCCATTTAACACTATTTGGGATTCGACACTGGAACCTGGAAGTTAACAGTTCTGATATTACAAAGTAGAATAAGTGGAAATATACAGTAAATCTCGTGGGTTTCTCAGGACTGTCCACCACCGCCATGGTTTATTCTCCTCACTTTTTGGACACATAGTACTGGTAAGAATTTAAAATTACTTTTACCCCTGTTAGTCAGTCGCCAGCAAAATAAGAGCAGTTTTAGGGTTTAATCACTATGTTTTAATGATTATATCAAGGCTTAGCGATTGCGCAATATAGTGTGTGTCATTTCCTCTTTTCAGCACAACCTAGACAATATGATAAAAATATATTTTATTTCATTTTGAAATAAGCAAAAACTATGATTTTTTTTTAATCCAATAGATTAAAAAATAATAATAATAATAATAAAAAAAATCATAATGTGATGATGATAATGGTGTTTGTGGAACTTCTGTATGAAAGCAATATCACACTCAAGGTCGTGCTCACTATGTGATGGAGCCCTAATTATGTCTAATTATTATAGTGCCTATAATAATAAAGTCACGTCCTGTGTGAAGGTGAAGACGCCACAATAAGCTGTGATTTCTTCCCTTAAGAATGGAACGTTCTGTGTGTGTTTGTGTGTTTAGTGAGCGGTGGGAGCATGTTACAGAAATCTTCATGCTGCATTCAGCGAAGGTTTTGTTCTCCGTGTGAGCGTGTAATCCGTGTGAAGTGGGAACATTAGAAACGGGACTTTTGAGGAGCACAAAGCTTTCAGAGAGCCGGAGAGACGTGGCAGCAGCCTGAGCGTTTGGAGCGTGCGCGAGAATCGTCTGTCCCTCACGGTTTATCTGCCTTTCAAGAAACGTCTGAAGCACACAATGTGTGTAACAAGTTAATGTTGTCCTTACAGCTTGTTGTGGTGAGGGGTAATTTAACATTCAATTAAAAACAATGAAGGGTTTTTTTTTTTTATTGTGTACAATTCACATGAACCTTCACATGAATCTTCAGTGTGAACAAGGAAAAAAAAATCTGAGGGAAAAATTTATTGGACAGGGTTTTTAAAAAATCTATTAGATTTTCCTACTAATGTGACCTGATGGAAGAAGATACCCCTCCCCCGGGATGTTTCTCAGGTCTATAGAGGGGCGTGGCTCAGCAGTAGATCATTTACATAGACACAGAAATGGCACATTTGGAGCAGGAGTGAAACTGAAGGAGTTAAAGTTATATAACTCCTTCAGTATATATATCTCAGGGTATTTCAGACCTGTGTTAATGTATATAACTTAAATAGCAAAATATGGGACCTTTAATGCAGTGATGACATTATAATGTTTTTGACAATTCATAATGATTACTGACAGGTCATTGTTTTAATTAAAGTTTACAAAAGACATATACATATATATATATATAAGACTTTGTCCATCTGTCGACAAGATTTCGTTTTTCCTCATTAACAATGTTTTATGCTGAGCGTCTTCATAGGGCTGGATTTCAAGAGACTGAACAGGTAAAAGTCTGCTGGAGTGAGATCAGGATGCTTTAACACCTCAAAACCAAGTTTTTGCAGAGTGTCGACAGTGTGATGCAAGGGCCTCTAAGTAACGCAGTGGTAAAGCGCTCGCCCTATCATCCGGAGATCGCTGGTTTGATTCCCGGGTGATGCTGTAACCTCTCGCAGACGGAGGTCTAGAGAGAGCCGATTGGCCGAGCTCTCTCAGAGGGGAGGGATGAGAGGTACTTAGTGCTCCCACATTAATCACGGCTCTACAGCCAATCAGGGGCGTCTGTGAGCTCACGCAAGCGGAAGGAGCAGATAGCGCTGTCCTCCGAGTGTGTTACTCCGCCCCAACGGTGTGTGAGCGAGCAGTTCGAAAAGATGCAATGTGAGATCACGACACCCTTGTATATCAGTCCTTTGCGTTTATTCCGAAGTGTAGTCTTCATCTCTTCAATAATCGTCTCATTGTAACGAGCGCTGTTGATTGTTGAACCTTTTTTCCTGATAATGTTCCAATACTTCTGGCCCTTAAGAATCCCAGAAAACTAAGTGTTGATGAATTTTCCAGCTGATGGTCGACTTTTGAACTTTTTCTCAGTCTGTGGTTTCCGTTCCAGACTCTGCCTTTCACTCTCAGACTCGTAGTGATGAATTCGTGTCTCATCACCAGTAACGATTCTCTTCAAGAAACTTTCACCTTCCTTGAAGTTTGTGTTCAAATTTCCTTTGTAGCTATCCAAACGCTTCTGGTTATGCTGTATTGTGAGTTGTTTGGGCACTGGGTCGACACACAGACCACAAAAAAAATAATAAAAAATACACGAATCACTGCACGCTGCTCTTCTTTCGTATCAACAAATCATTTTTTTTTTTTTGCTCGTACCGCAGCTACAAATGAATTAATAACACCTTCACACCTGGACAGCAGTTGAACTTGGGAGACCAGGGCCTTGGACTGATAAGACCAGCAGAAGTTTTAATACAACCGGAGTGCGGATAATTTTTGACTCACCCTCATAGTGCTGTGTTTCAGTATGTGTCTTGGTTCTGCAGGTATGTCCAGCAGGCACATCTTCAGATTATAACTATTACGTGCGTTTCTAAAGTATAAGAGCGTAGACGAGACTCCGGTGTGATGTAATAACTATGGTGTGGTGTTGCTTCGAGGCTTTTTGTGGTTTAACACAGAGACGCATTTTCACGGCAGAAAAAACAGAAAAATCTAAGCGTTCTAACACGTCAGGAACATTTCTGCACTTCTGATACCGAGTTTACAAACCGAGGACGGTTCAAGTTTCTGCTCGGATGTAGAAACTCCACTTTTAGGTACAGGTTCACAGCTCTTATCATAGCCTGCTCTCAATAGAAAATATCTCAGCTTATCTTATGTGTGTGTGTGTGTGTGTGTGTGTGTGTCCTGTGTAGCCTCCATTGTGATCGGAAAGTGGTGGTGTGAGATGGAACCGTGTCTGGAAGGAGAGGAGTGCAAGACGCTGCCGGATAACTCGGGCTGGATGTGTTCCTCTGGGAACAAGATCAAAACCACCAGGGTGAGAACTCCCAGACTGACACACACACCTTACACACACACACATACACACACACACACATATACTGTATATGCACACGCATTTGCAATCACAAATACTTTGGTAGTTTTATATATTTTTGATTATTAAATATGTTACACTGAATTTTTCCCACAGTTTATTTTGCTTGCGTGAGTGTGTGTGTGCGAATGAGTGTGTGTGTGTGTGTGTGTGTGCTGCTCTAATGTGCTGATAAAGCATTTTACCAAAAAAAGCTTTCCCTTTTTTCGTTGTTGGATATTTATGTGGGACAGTTAAAGCTGCGGGAGCTCGAAATCCTGCAGGTTTACTCTTCATTCTTAAAAAAAAAAAAAAAAAAAAGAAAAGAGAAAGAGAGAGAAAAATGTGTCTGAAATGGCGTCTGCTTAATAAACCGACTTTATCGTTAAAACATCACGTCGTAAACCGAATAACACCGCTGCTCCTACACTGCCGCGCGTTCTGGATCGTAGACTCCTGTTAGACACAGACGCAAAAGGTGAGGGAGAGACGAAAGATTACACTTTGTTTGGGGAAGATAAGAGAGACAGACAGGCAGCACCAGAGTGAAAGACAGACCATGTGGCAGACAGCGAAAGACAGACAGGGACAAAAAAGAAATATGATGGCAGATCAGCAGGCAAAGAGAAACAGACAGACAGACAGACAGACAGACACTGATGTAGGGAGACAGAGACAGACAGGCTGAGAGATAGCGAGAGAGGAAAAACAGGCGGAATGAGACGGATACGTAGAAAAACAGAACACAGACAGACAGACAGACAAAGATGCAGGCATGCAGACAGAACAGACAGGCAGACAAGGACACCCAGATACAAGCAGCAAAACACAGAGATAAAGACACAGGAAAAAAGACAGGCAGAGAGATGCAGACAGATAGATACAGTGACACAGTCAGACAGACAGACAGACTGAGAGGCAGGCAGGCAGGCAGAGACACATGCAGACAAGCAAAGACACAAGCAGACACACAGTGATATGTAGGTAGACAGACACACTGAGACACAGGCAAACAGACAGAGACAAAAGCAGTAAGGCAAGGACACAGAGACACAGTGAGACAGACACAGGCAGGCAGGCAGACAGACACACAAAAACACAGGTAGACAGACAGAGACAGGCACACACATAGAAACATAGTCAGACAGACACACAGACCCAGACAGACAGTCAGACAGACACAAAGACAAACATACAGGCACACAGAGACTCATACAGACACATGGAGACACAGGCATACAGAGACAGGCACACAGAGACACAGGCAGGCAGACACACAGGGACACATACAGGCAGACAGAGACACAGAGACAGACAGGTTGGCGGGGGATTTGTTCCCCTGCACATGTTGTCAGTGTTTCCTGTCGGCTGATTAAACGTTTTTAAACCCAGCTAAACTGAGCCGTGACGAGTCCGGATCATTCTCCACCTTCCGCAGGTAAGATTTCTCCTGATTATTTACTGTAGAACAGAAAACATCCCTACATCCTGCATTACATGTACAGTATTATAACATTATTAATACCCTATAAATAAATAATTACCCTGACACACTACTCCAGAGGGGGCGGAATTATCAGCTGTGTTTCTGCTCCTGGCATAAAGTCCGTCCTTTAACAAAAAAACGTCTCATTTTGGACAAATTTGAAGAAGCGACATGTGCAGCTGTGGGGTGCCATTACTTATGATATCAGCGCATTCATGTTATTACAGTGTTGCTGTAACAGCATGAGGCTTTATAACATTTTGAGCCGTCATGAGAATGATGCAGGTTGAATATGTAGTAACATGTGATAGCAGTGCATGTGTAGAGAACCTGAAGACTGATGACATCATTACTACACCATCGCTCCACTGAAGTGTGTGTTAAAGTGGCCGTGAAATCAAACGTGGCGCTTCAGAGCTTTGTGACAACATGCGGCTCTAATATACACATGAAGGCATTTAGACCAAGCGAAGTGTGTGTGTGGGACAGAGGTACAGTAGAGCTGTAGGTGATGAGGACAGCAGATGATATTAGATGAGGTTCATCACTAGTGGGACGTTTTGTCACAACAGAAGTTGAAAAAATAAAAAGCATTAAATTAAATGCAAATTAAAAAATCTAATTACATGGAAAGGGTGAGCCATGTTTGTAAAACCAGGAAGTGTGCAAGACAAAGATGCATGTTAGATGAAGGTGTGTCTAAGACGGGGGTGTGTGTAAAAAACAAACAAAAAAAAAAACATTTGTTTAAGACCGGGTGTGTTTAAGACCAATATGTTTGGAAGACTTGAGTGTGTGTAAGACCAGGGTGTGTGTATAATCAGGGTGTGTACTGTATGAGCAGGACATGTGTAAAGTCTGTGTGTGTGTACAGTATGAAGAGGGTGTGTGTAAGACCAGGGTGTGTGTGTGTGTGTGTGTAAGACCAGAGTGTGTTCATGACCACATACCAATCCAGAGCCTCGGGCCATTTCACGGGCGCTTTAACAGTTCAAATCATATTAGCATAACACACATAAGTTTGTGTATGTGTGTGTGTTTGTGTTAGTGTGTGTGTTTGGTAAACTGTGGCTGTTTTTTTCTCTCGTGCCTCCTCTTACAGAACACACAGCCGTATTCCCCTTTTTAGCTCGAGAGCAGCTGCAGGAGAACCGGCGCAGAACCTTCAGCACCAGGTCAGTGTCCTGTGTCTCTGCGTTTATAACCTCAGCCATGTGAGGCCAACTGCTTACTGAGCGTCACCTCTCATTAACCCCAATACACACTCTACAGATCATAATTACTCTCCGTGTGTGTGTGTGTGTGTGTGTGTGTGTGTGTGTGTGTGTGTGTGTGTGTGTGTGTGTGTGTGTGTATATATGTGTG
>JAQQZT010000016.1:20412408-20436005 GCA_030068275.1 Clarias platycephalus
TTTTTAATAAATTGGCAAAAATCTCAAGTAAACTTTTTTCATGTTGTCATTATGGGGTGTTGTGTGTAGAATTCTGAAAAATGAAAAAATGGAAATTTAATCCATTTTAGAATAAGGCTGTGACATAACAAAATGTGGAAAGAGTGATGCGCTGTGAATACTTTCCGGATGCACTGTAGAATGATTATGATCTCAACTCAACATGCAGACTTTTATTTTTGTGTGTAGTCCCTACTATTTCATTTACCAAAATTAATCAGAAAAAAACATCATTATAAATTTACATTAAGGACTCTTTCAGTAATTTACTAAAGGTTTTCCATGATAAGTGGTTTGTCGTCTCTCCTTGAAACCCGCACCTTCTTTTTGTTAAATCATTCAGTAAACTAGAGATGCATTTCTGCTCAACAGCAGCAGAGGGCGCTCCAGAGCAGGAAGAAGAGCAAGTAGCATCACAGCGATCAACAGTTTGGCTATTCGATTCTATGGGGGGGGGAAAACAGAACCAAACAGGATCTGACTGGGCATACCAGAGTTGATTATTAACACGTCGAGTCAAAAAATAAAGTCTCTTACATTTCAGCTAATAGAGTTAGCACAGTCTGCTGCCACCTTCAGGTGAAATGAAAAGTTGCACCATATTGCTAGCCTTGCTGATTTCTACACAGTCTGCCAGAGAAGGTGTAGCTTGTAGACACTCCTCACAGCAGCTTTCTCCAAAGCATTAAAATGATCTGAAACTTGCCTGTTTTTGGTCAAACAAGAGAAATCCCAGTGTTTAAAGAAATTGCATGTTCAATAATTAAATCATACTTACAACTTTCCAATTAGCCAAAGGAATCAGACACCAAGTATTCACGTCATGCTTGCTTTGTGAGTTTTGTTTCTTTATTATTATTTTTTTTTCTTTTTTTCTTGGAGCTACAAGGCTAATTAGCTTCCAAGTAATGTAGGTTATCAATCAACAGGATTGAGTTACAACTAGTGATGCACCGTTTTATTGGCCACACACACTGGTCCTGTCTGATATTAAGCTTGTTTCCTGGCATCAACCTACTGGCAAATAGCATCAACATCCAGCTGCGGTTTCAGGAATGATCCAGTAGGTGGTGGTATGTTTCTCGTCTGCCATGCGGAACGCACTGGTTCGATTCCCACCCAATGCCCAAACCCCAGCCACTTGGACACAGTGCTGCTTCAAATTGGGAGGGTTGCGTCAGGAAGGGGATCCAGCGTAAAACCTGTGCCAAGTTGTGTGCGGATCGGATGGTCCTCCATGCCAATGGGAGCAGCCGAAAGCCAAACAACAACAACAACAACAACAACAACAGAGACGACTTTTGGTTTGGTTTCTCGTGTATGTTTCACAAAAAGGTTTTTGTTGGGGTACTATGTACTGTAAGTACTGAAAAATTCTTCTTTTTCAGGAGGTAGGGGTATAGCAGACTAAAAGTGCTTTTGAAACAGTTAACATTCACAAAAGGAATCTGTCATGTGAAAGGAGCTTATAGGCTTGTTTCATCGATTTGTATGAATGGAATTCGGCTCAAAGATTAAAGACTTGAACACAACTCTGTTCTTTTTTTCATAATGGTTTCTTTGATAAAATTTTTTTTAATGACATTAGATATCTGACATTAGATGTTTTGCATTTTAAACATCATAATTTCACAATCGATGCATCCCAAATTACAACTCAGACTATTTTCAAGCTCCTGTCCTCACGTTCAGTATGTGTACAAGCTTCAGGGTTTCAGATTACAGAAGCAGCTCTCGGATACACGTCTACAGCGTGAAGGTAAGCATGAGTAATTCACAAGACTTATTTATTACAAATTTCATACAACTGAACCTTTTAGACGCTGATAGGTAAAGTTAATTTGTGCAAAATCCTCACAAGGTAATCGGCGACGTTCCATCACGTCTTTGGTTATACCCTTCAGCGCCTGCATTCCTGCTAAATTGAATCATAACATGGCGTTCGCTGAAGCCGATAGTCAATTCCTAACAACTAGCGGCAGTGTCCACAGCACACATCCCTCACTAATGGATCGTTCGTTTTTTACGCACCCCCCCTCCATACAGCACGTTTCCTTTATCGCCGTTGCTCATTCGGCCTGCGTATTCAATTAGGAAGCGGGCTTTCAGCGGCGGGCGTGAAAAACAACCCTGCTGTTTCTCACAATAAAGCCACCGCCTGCTGTGGTTACTCACGTCTGCGCTCGCTCATCCCACCTCGATGCACTTTCATTTAATCATCTGATATGAGGAAAGTGTTTATCCGTACGTTTTGTTGCTGCTGCTTATTTCTGCTTGTGTAAATTATTTATTATTAATGTAACAGAGCATGGAGATGTCCTCCAGGCCGCGCGGAAATCCTCGCAGAGATTACCCTCAACATGTCCTTAACCGGTTCTCGGGCTGCATTAGTGTAGCGAGCGGAGAAGAAATACGCCGGTTTGCTCAGCTAGCAGGTGAAGAACTTGGGCGGCGTGCTGCGAAGGAGGAATTCGGAAAAACCACTGCTTCTGCACTGATAACAGAATTCATTTACCTCCCACTGCATCATTACCATCACACTGAGGAAACTTCAGATGAGTTCTCGTCTCGAGGAGTCCTGCAAGGAGTTTACTTTCAGCTTTCGGTAAAAAGGGGAAGAAAAAAAAAAAAAGCTTGATGGACGTTCTCCATCTTAGCATTTAATAACCATGTGGGAACCTGGAGGTTTTAGATTTGCCATGTTTACATTAACAGTACTGTTAATGTAAATGCATTGTAAATGTAAATGTTTACAGTAATGCATCGACTGTAGAACTCTTTATAAATGTTCTTAGCATCTGTGCATAATAGTTTACCTTGCCATAATGAGTCTTATAATTACTCACACAACTCTAGAATTAATGTTCTGTAATCTACCATTTATCAATACATTATTCTTTAACAACTATACCAAATGTTTACCTGATATACAATAATCTACTGTATGCTGTACTGCAGATGTACAGTAGGTTCCTAGATGTAGGTCTTTACAGTATATATAACTCTTCGCTATCACAGTGTCTACATGTCATTACAAGCTTTATAACTACACAGGGGCACAGCATCACTAGTCATATGGAATTAATGACACATGATGAGGCGTGTTGTTATAGAAAAATAATCAACAACAACTGGGGTGTAATGAAGAGAAGTTACAGTTGATTATTCTTCTATCAAGTTACAACCTTAAGGGTTTCATTCCTTCATATTTAAAACAACAATTCGGCAATGATTACGTCATACTTTTTGTCTGTTTGTTGTTACATTGGACTAAATTTAAAGTTTTCGCTCTCATTATGTTACAGCAGACTTTATCTCTAACTGTTACAAAGCGCTGACACTGGAGACTCCTTTCTCAAAGAAAAAACTATGGTTTTGTGCAAAAGTAAGTGCCCCCTCTTTTAATTAATGTCTTAATTAAAAGAAATGAATCCGCCCCCAATTTTCTCCCTAATTTAGTCGTATCCAATTCCTCACCCCGTCACTAGGGGGCTCCCACGTTAAAGCTACTACTACCACTCAGTCGGGAGGGCCGAAGACTGTCACGTGTTTCCTCTGAACCACGTGACGCCAGCCAACCGCATCTTTTTCGAACTGCTCGCTCACGCACCATTGGGGGGCGTAGTAACACACTCGGAGGACAGCGCTATCCGCTCCCTCCGTGGGTGCGAGCTCACAGATGCCCCTGATTGGCTGTAGAGCCGTGATTAATGTGGGAGCTTGAAGTACTTCTCATCCCTCCCCTCTGTGAGAGCTCGGCCAATCAGCTCTCTCTAGACCTCCAGCTGCGAGAGGTTACAGCATCACCCGGGATTCAAACTCATGATCTCCGGATGATAGGACGAGCACTTTACCACTGCATTACTTAGAGGCATTCATTTGCTTTTGTGTAAAAAAATTATTTTTAAAAATAATTTTATTTGCAGTATTTGGCAAATAAAACCTTTAGACAAACAAGTACATTTATCTTTTTTCAGTGTTATTATTTATTTAAGAAAATTTAAGCCAAAAAGAAAAAACAGCATGTAAACAATAATATGTACCCCATTACCACTTCCACAGGATCCAAAAGGGTAAGTTGGAGCCAGGCACTGCGAATCATCAGTGCTTGATTTAATGATCATCAGCAGGTGTGCAGACAGTTTTGGCAGTTTGCTGGTCTGGGGCATTCAGGTGTGTGTTAACACGATGCCAAGAGGGAAAGGCATAAGCAATGGTCCATAGAGAAACAACTGTTGCTGCACATCAATCTGGAAAAAGTTATAAATCAATTTTATATTGGTTACCGCCTTACTGAGCATGCTAAATGTTAATGTTCATGACAGCACAATTAGTAGAAGACTGAACAAGTAAAGTTAAGAAGAGTTTCACAAAGCTGCATCTGAACAAACCACAAGGCTTTAGGGACAATGTCCTATAGACAGATGAGACCAAAGTGGAGTTGTTTGGTCCTAAAATCCAGCGCCAGGTTTAGTGAAATCCAGCACAGAATTTCAGCAGAAACAATTCATACTCGCTGTCAAGCACTGTGGTGAAGGGCTATTGATTTGGGCTAGTTTTAGCAGCCGCAGGACCCGGGCGCTTTGCAGTCATCGAGTCGACCATGAACTCCTCTGTATACCAGCATGTTCTAGAGGTAAATGTGAGGCCATCTGTCTGACAGATAAAGCAGGTTCGAAATTGGGTCATGCAACAAGACAATGATCTGAAGCACACCAGTAAATCCACATCAGAATGGCTGAACAATATAAAAATCAATGGCCCAGTCAAAGTCCAGACCCAAAAACCTCAATGAACTGAAGCAGTGTTGTAAAGAAGAATGGACCTAAATGATGAGGTGGATCTACAAGATACTGAATCATTGGGGTATTTGTTTTGTATTGCCCAAAGTTTTATTTATTTATTTTATTTATTTATTTATTTCGGCTTAATTTTCATTAAATAATAATGGCACAGTGAAGTCATATGTTGTTGTTGTTGTTGTTGTTGTTGTTATAATATACAGTGAGTTTCCTAAAACTTAGACCCGCTACGATCAGATGATTATCATGATGTTTTTACACAAAAAACCTAGAATTAAACAGTCCTTTTACACAGTCCTTGTACTGTTAATGTTGTTACTATAGAAATGACAATGTATTAAAACCACTATAAACCAATGACAGGTGGATATTATCCCAAGATTCTTTGCAATCCGGGGAAGAGACGATGGCAGACGGAGGACCTGATGATAATAAAAAGTAATATATTAGAAAAATAAAATACAAACATATAAAAATATCAATAAAAATAAAATGTAAGAGAAAAAAAAAACAGAATAAACCATCCAACCTATGCCACAACCTTTTTCCCATTGCGATACGAATAAGAAATAATGTAAATACGGATAATCAGTTCTAGGCACCCAAACATTTGACCAATATTACCAATTTCCAAAACTATAATCATATTTTGTGCAGTGGATTGGCACCTTGTTCAGGGTCTGTTCATTGTACTCCGCCTTGTGCCCTAAATACAGACCCTGTGACCCTGAATACAGGATAAAGCGCTGTAGACATTGACATTTTAAAAAGACATGTAAATATGAAAAGAATAGACATTAAACCTCACTTAACCTTAATTTATGATTCCTCTTGGCACATGGAAACATTGACAAGTTCCAGACAATCATCATCATCATGGTGTTTCTGCGTATAAAAACAATCAAAACTTTCACAAGGCATGTAAATGAAGTGTGAAAATCAAACGTGTTTTGAACAGTCCGCAGACGTTCACACAACTGGTTCGGTTTGTCCTGGTTTGTTTATATGCTGAAAATTGTTCTTGCTAAATTTTTATTCTTAAGGTGGCAATTTTGTAAGGGAGGGAATTTTCGTATGCCGAGGTTCTACTGTATTTCATGTTACACTGACCTGACAGTAAGGACAGAAACAGATGATGATATACTGTAAGTCTATCAGTACAGTATATCCAGACCGCCTCATTTCTTTTCAGCATTCGTGGTCTACACACTCAGAAGAGCTACAATGTGAGACGACTTCTAATGAGCACATGAAATTGTATTTAATAAAGTTGTTTAAAGAAAATTGTAACAGCAGGCATACAAACATTAACACAATAAAATACAACGTAATATTCACGAACTCACTCTCAGGCATCGTCTATATCGCTTCATCCTGTATTCAGGGTCACGGGGGGCCTGGAGCCTATCCCAGGAGGGCATAAGGTGGGGTACACCCTGGAAAGTTACTTTACTACTTATTAATGCAGTACGGGCAATTAGGGAACAACAATTAGCCTAATCTGCAGGTCTACCTAATATTTCACACAGATGTTTAGTTGACACAACATGACCCGAGTTCAAGATCTTAAGTTGATTCAACTTGTAATTCAAGTCTTTAAGTCAGCTCAAGTAGTATTGGTTGTGGGTTTTTTAAGTAATGATGTTTCCAGTTTTAAGTAAACTGGAAACGTCATACAAGTACAAGTTTTTGAGTTTGTTGTACTCATTCATATTAATCGTTCTTTACTTGCATTATTGAGTAGCCTAACTCATACTATTTAATAGCAATTATCTTTTTTTTTTACTTGTTGCAAATCAAATAAATTGTTGATGGTCTTTCGGCTGCTCCCGGCAATGGGTCGCTACGGCAGATGATCGGATCCGCACACAAGCTTGGCACAGGTTTTACACCAGATGCACTTCCTGACACAACTCTCCCATTTTATCTGGGCTTGGGACAGGCACTTCATCCACTTGTTGGGAATCGAACCTGGGCCTTTCGCATAAAACACAATGCTACTCAACGAACCGTAAGACGCTGGACCAACAATACAGTACTAATTTATTCAGCATTTGTCTTGTTGGATTTTTTTTACAGTGTAATTGTTACAAGTGAAAACAGAGTTGAAAACCATGAGTTAACCATGAGTTGCTTTAAGTCTTTGATAACAAGGGATTCTGAAGCAATAGAAACAGATTCGTACGTTCCTCAGAGCTGTCCTGTACAGGAGCACACCTGAAACATCATTATACAGTAGAAGACTTCAGAGAAGATGCGGTGCACGTACGATGATGAAATCATGTGAAAGACAATGTGAAAATTGGCGTTATTCTTCCATTTGTTTAACCTCACGTACCGTCGTCTAATATTATTACGTTGTTTCAAAAATTTAAAATTTCGAAATTAAAAGTCGTGTTCAGTGTAACGTTTGTTTTTCAAACCCAAACTACATATTGCTTAAAAAAAGAAAAAAAAAACCTGCGGGTCGATCCACTTTTAGCTGCATATATATATACAATGTGTGTATTTATGCAAATGATTATGTAAATATGTAACTGGGACATCACAGAGGAACAAGAAAGTCACACACCAGGGGAGCTGTGTTTCACCCTCTAAACCAGACACACACCTCCTGCGAGGTTAAAAAAGATTAGCTCATCTCTTAAAGAAGCACGTTCTTTCGGGACGCGCTGTCTCCTGATATCATGCCGCTTGACTGTAAACACTCAGAAACCCGAATCGCTCCTTGTTCCTATCGTCTGCGCCGAAGGATTATTTACCGATTATTTATCATAAAATGATGGATGCGTTTAGACACAGAAAGAAAAAAAGAGGAAAAACTCGATGGGATGCTTTCACTGCCAACAAGTCTGGTGCTTCTTGTTACTCATTTGCATGCCTCGAGTACCCTTAAAATATACTTGGATCAGAGCCGGGATGTAAATAAGCTCATCTGGTGGGAGCGAGGATAACCGTGTACACGTTCTAGACTTTGTCAGTTAGATTTTGAGAGATTTGCACTAATGAGAATTCCCTGCAGACAAACAGGAAGGACACGGTTTCAGACATTTGACCTTACCGCGACCTTAAACCCGCTTGGATCAATTTTAAAAACAGTACTGTACATGCTCCTATTGAGAAGATAATTCTCTATAAACTCTACAAACATTAAGTCACTTGTTCTGGAGTTATCATGCAGATGAGAGCCTGGGGTGCGTGCACAGAAGCATGAAAATTGATCTAATGTACCTACTGTTTTACATTTTACTTACCCGCATCCTTTCTGTGATCTTGCTCCAGAAGGAAAGCTAGAACGAGAACAAAAAAGCGGATTACATTGATCAATAAATTGAGAACTAAAGGCAGCATGGTGGGTCAAAGATCGGATTCCCGCCTGTTTGCATGTTCTCCCCGTGCTTGGTGGGTTCCCTCCAGGTTCTCCGGTTTCCTTCCACAGTCTAAAGCCATGCAGATTAGGATAATTGATGTTTCCAAATTTTTCCCAAGTGGAGTGTGTATGTGTAACTTTCGATGGATTGGCACCCTGTCCAGGATGTCTTGTGCCTAGGAGAGGCTCCGGGCTTTATGTGACTCTGTACAGGATAAAGCGGTATAGAAAGTCTATGAACTAATGGATATTGAGAACTAAAGCTAGAACCATTTTCTCCAAAATATCATAATATTTGATCCTACGTGTACACTAGCGATCAAACATTTGGACACGTCTTCTAACTCCAAGGTCGTTCCTGATTTTTATTTCTTTCTCCATTTAAAACATTGCTGAAGGCGTTTATCCAAAATACTGTACACAATAATCTCCTTTGAACAGTTGATATTGAGATGTTTCTGCTACTTCTGCTCTGTAAAGCTTCATAACGGCTCTAATCTGAGTTGCTGTTTGAGGTTAATTGGTGATTTCTGAGGCTGGTGACTCTAAATGAACGTCTCCTCTGCAGCAGAGGTCAGTTTTGGTCTTGATTTCCTGGGAAGATCTTCATGAGAGACAGTTTCATCATGTTGTTTGATGGGTTTTACATACACACTCGACACAACACTGTTCTTTTGAGACCTGTTCCAGAAACGCTGACCTTCATGTCTTAAAATAACAACTGAGGTTGTTGTTGTTGTTGTTGTTGTTACTTAATTATCCAATGCCATATGTGTTATTTTTATAGTTTGGGGGGGGAAAATCCAGTGTCCAAACTTTTGATACTTTTCAACTGAGACATAATGTTTCAGGCCGATTGGTCGCCCATCCAAAAAGAACAACAGAAATGAGTGCTCTGTGTATAGTGTAAGTATATAGTGTGTCAGTTAAGTGACCTGGATGGTTGTGAATCACCCAGCCTGACGTGTTGTCCCCGTCCACCCCTGGACATGGTGTTTTTTGTTTTTTTTATCATAAGTGATGGCCACTAACTCGTCTCCCTGACGTTCCACATCATCAGCTCGAACCCTGCTTCCCCTTAATGCCACATTACACCACCTAGCATATGGTATTTTTGTAGCATGCTTTGATTTATTCCTGACTTAAACATGACACTCCATCAACAGAGTTAAGACTTACTGTTGGAATCGTGTTGCTTTGACATATTAAAAACGACCATGTAGTTTATGGAGCCATAATTTGGCACCAACACAACAATCCCAAAGTGTTTGTGATGTTATACAAGTGGTACATAATATACGCAGACCTTTTATTTATCTACAACAGTTTGCTTCACACACTTTATGTCGCTTCACCTGCTAGACGCCATAAACTCCACTTCGGAAAATCTGCTCTTTTATTTCCGTGCACTCTTTCACAGATGTCCCCACTTACAGTGATTCAGTACTGCATCTGTGTGTGTGTGCGTGTTTACGCGCGTGAATAACCTCTTCATTAACTGCCAAAGGAGAAGCTCATCCTAAATATGAGTCGTGAGTTTATAACATAAGCACTTCCTATTTTCATCCTGACTAATTTCCACTCCTTGGAGGACGCGTGAGCTCCTTCGTAAGGACACTTCGCTCTTAATCTTCCTCATCATCAGACAGCTCCACCCCGATCCCTTCAATCTACCCAAATAATTTGCGTAGCAGAGGCCGAGTGCTCGAGCCAGGAGAAGGCCGTAATTACCGGGGACGATTGCGACGTCTAATAAGAGATGTAATTAAGGAAACGTATAAGGTGTCAATCCCCTTCCACAGCGCCGTCACAGGGATGATTAATCGCTCGCCGAGATAATTCGATTTGCGACAAGGAAAGGTGCGACCTGGGAAGTTGTCCCAGTGCAGAACAAGAGCAAACCCAAGAGCACGAGACGCTAATAAAACATGACGAGCTACCTGAGTGAGAGAAGCTAGTGTATGACTGTAACTGCGTGTGTTCGTCACACTATTCTGATCTGACTGATCATGTGATATTAGATGACTCGAGAGTCATTTTTCTCACCATGGTGAGCTCCACTTCTCTGTGCAGTTCAAAACAAATCTCTCAGAGGCGCAAAAGTGGTGAGCAAATCGAAAATATTTTTCAGTAGATTGTTAGAAGACTTCCATGTAGGTAATGCAGGAAAATCTTACAAAGTTAACATTAGTGCAAAGTTGAGTGTAGTGGGTGAACATCACATGATCTCACAGCCAGTGGGATTTGTCTCATCCAATCATCCAATCAATCATCCACCCATTTATAAATCCACCCACTCATCCAATTCATTCACCCACCTATCCACTCATTCACTCATCCATTCACTCATCTGCTCATCCATCCAGTCATCCTCCCACTGTCCCTTATCCATTCATCCATTTATTCATTAACTCATTTAATTAATGCCCAAACCCTTAATCAATACACCCACCCATCCAATCATTCACCCACTCTTCCATCTGTCCACTCATTCACCTGCTCATCCATCCACCCACTTATCTACCAATTCGTCCACCCATCCAATCATCCACCCACTTATCCATTCACCTATTTATCCAACCACCACTTATTCCTTCCCTCATCCAATCCTCCAGCTGCACATCCATCCTCCCACACATCCATCCGCTCAGCCAGTCATCCACCCACTCATCCACCCCTCACTCATCCAGGTGCCTAATTATTCATCCACCTACTCATATAAACACTGATCAAACCCTTTACACATCCACTCATTCATCCATCCAAACATCCGTCCACCTACTCATCCGTTTAGCCACTCATCCATCCACTCCCTCATTCACCAAGTTAGTGCAAGTTAATGGTGCGTGGCACTTTCTGCCCCTGCTGTTTAAAAGACATCTTACAAATAGTTAAGATCCTCCTACCAAAAGCTTTCAGATGTTTTCACTGCTTCATTGCTTCACTGAACTACATTTTAGCGAAATCTCATTCTGGAAATCAACTGAGAGTAAAAATCCTAAAGATTGATTCCAGAATGTCATTGTGAGTTCTAGAAGCATAAATTCATACAGAACATGAAAGTTCGAGCTTAATAAAATCAGAGCCCTAAAGGCAAATATTTTAATTCCAACAAGCATACAATTAAATAAAGAAACAAATATAATAATTACATAATTACATTGGGATTTCGAGAAGTACATACAATAAAAGAATCTAATTACATTCCAGAATCACTTTGAAATATACAGTATGATTAAAAAACTGTAATTATATTACAGAATTATACAAATATATAATTAATTAAAAAAAAAATACAGAATATACAAAGGGTGATTGTGCAGAATAACAGAACACAGTTATGAAAGTGAAAACGTCTTCTGTCTAATCTCCCGCAACACTAATGTACTTATCCCAGTGTTTCACTAGTGCTTAGAAGGTTTTCTCAGTATGCCAGAGCCTTGATCAGACTGCCTCCTTCACATCTGAAACACTGGCCTCCCAGGAACTCCTTTAATGGCCCCAACATGTGGAAATGGCTTGGGGTGAGATCAGGACTATACGGAGGATGTGGCAATAACTCCCAGTTGAGTTCCTCTAACGTGCAAGTGGTGTTGGTGAATGATTGTGTGCAAAGTTCCCACAGACAGATGCGTCTCTGCCACCTTAGCCAGGATCATCATTCATGGACATACAGCGTTATTTTAAACCTTTGCACCGTTCAAATGAACCACCTTCAGAGTTTGGACTAATATAATTTTTTTTTTAGAGAAAAACTCCAGAATTATATTTCAATATCACACCAAGGTTTAGCATCACATCCTAAAACAAAGGCATTCACGAAAGGGAGGTGGAAACGCATGCAAACACAGTTTGAAGTGTTAATGAAGAGAGACTGACAAACAAATCCAAAGCTGTGCTCAAAAACATGCAAAGGTCAGTGGATCAGCAAACATCAACAATGAGGCAGAATCCAAAAATGTGAACAAGATAGAAAACAAAGTGAACACCGGAGTAACGCTACACTGTAGTAAAGAGTAGGGAAGTTCAGGTACCACACCGAGTGCTTCTTCTCAAAGCAAAAGTGGGACTGGAGTCCTTAAATACTTTACTGTGTAGCGTATTGCAAAGAGTAGTCTTGTAGGAGCCATGTGGTCTGTTAGGCTGTAGCGCTGGAATTGTGCAGGTTTGAGTTGTACTGAGAGTTGCACACGTACAGCCACGTGCACGTATTTAATCAGGGAAAGGGATTGAACTGCACAACAAACTCCACCGCTAAAGTTCTAGAGATTCATTTGGATTGAAATTATTTACTAACGCAGTTTTTTCTTGCTAACAGTATGATGAAGGGAGGCTACTAGCATCCGCATGTTGTTAGCTGGCATATGATGACTTTCAGTCAAGTTCCTCTTCATGACAGGCCTCATTAATTCACAGCGAGTCTACAGTCCATCAAATCCGCTACTTTCGTCTCTCCACCTGGAAACCGAATGTAATGTAATTAGATGATTTTTTTTTTCAGTTTATAAACTCGCTGGGGGAAAAAAAGTGGAATAAATACTATTCAGCTCCTTAACGTCTTAATTTGATTTTCTATTTTAAAACCTCATCAGCTCTGTCGTGGATCCATTCAGTCTCCAACGGCGATGTCTTTAGTTTCCGATCCCAGCTTCAGATCTCAAGGCTGCAAAACGGCTATTAATTGGGTGCAAGATTCAGGAAGAATGTTTCATCTCTCACACCAAACTGTAAGCGATATAATTAGCATGTGCTGGTTCATTTGCATCTAACCGCTTAGCTAACTCTATTGCTTCTCACAGATCCAAACGTCACAGGTGCTTTTATACGCCGTGGCTGTTTAGCGTGCTGTAAACACCAGAGCATAATTACTCAAAATTGTTGACTCCTAGATGCAGTTTCACGGCAAAACGTTTGTCAGTAATAAGACCTATTAAAATATAGGCATATGGAATTCATCCAGAAAACAGCAGTCTGGCATGACCAAAACCTGGATCAAAAGATTGGCTCCTGGAACCCTTTTTGCCTTTAGGACGGCCTTAATTCTTCATGGCATAGATTTAACATGGCGCTGGAAAAGTTCCTTAGAGGTTTTGCTCCATATTGTCATGACAGCATCACCCGGATTTATCAGCTGCACATCCATGATGCGTATCTTCCATTCCCACCACTTCACACCTTATCCTGTTGTCATAAAGAGTTGGTAACAAATTCTCTGTAAGATGCTTTTGCATGAAAATCCCAGTAGATCATCAGTTTCGGAAATACTCTGGCACCAACATCCACGCCACGTGAAAAAAGTCACTTAAATCACCTATCTTCCTCATTATGATGCTCGGATTGAGCTTCAGCAGATCGCCTTGCCCATGTCTACATGCTTAAAAGCATTGAGTTGCTGCCATGTGATTGGTTGATTAGATATTTGCGTTGTACAGGTGTACCTAGTGAGCATTTTAAAACAAAGCCATTCATCCATCCTTTTCTTACTTTATTATTTATTTATTTTATTATCTTCAGGCATCCTTTTACCCACCCACTTATACTGTACATACATCCAATTTACAAATCAACTTTCCATTCACTTTTTTCTCTCCTTCCTTATGGACTTCTAACCATTAACCATACATCCATTCACTTATCAATTAGTCCCACTTCTACACACAGCAATCAAAACATCAATCTGTCCATCCATCCTTCCATCTCTAAATATAGCCAAACATCAAACAATATCTCCAACTCTATATCCAGCCATCAAATATAACCTTGATGCATACATCTGACCATCAGCATATCTGTTTATCCATCCATCCAGACGTCCATCCAACCATCAACCTATTCATCCAACCATCCCGTGGTAAATCTGTCCACCAAATATCCATCCACTCACCCATTAATTTGTCCACCCAGCTATCTATTCATTAATCATTCAGTCCTTCCAATCTTCCACCTACAGTATACAGCCATTCTACCATCCAATTGGATCTACTGGTTTTAGACGCATGCTTTTCCTCATGCCTAAGACCAGCATTATTTGTAACACAATCATTGCAAAATATATATTCCCTCACTTCGCACAGACAGCATAATACAACACTAACCATGACAATCAACTTCTCAACCTTCTCTTACCATGCAATAACAACATTGTTTTTCTCGGTTCTTGCTCTAACCCGGATCATCCGCCCAGTATTCCACTGGCTGAAAACCCTTCTCACGTCTGCTTCCATCACATTAACATATGTTCATTACTGGGGATGTATTAAATGCCTTAATTATTGGTAATGTGAGTAACTGCTACTAATAGATCTTAAACCTCCTCCCTAAAGCTAATTGATTTCTCTGACTTGCTCCAACCTGCTCAGCTGAGACCTTTCCTTTAATTATCGTCTTGTTTTGCATAAACAGTCCTTCGGTCCCAGAAGCGGTTCCACAGGGAGATGCTGATTGGCTTCAGCGAGACTCCCTACAGCTCTGATAATCCACAACGGCCATCACTGTCACACACACACACACACACACGTCTCACCACAGGAGATACTGTTTAAATCTGGGACAAGTGCAGCTGTAATTACTGCTGGTGTCAATTATAGAATGGAACCACGAGGACAGGAAGGCAGAGATCAAGTGTACATAAGCATAAACATTCCTAATAGATACTTGTTGGGAGAATTCTACATCTTGGCTACCACTGGAGTGAAGTGCGTGACCAATAATTTATGGTTTAACGTGGCTAATAATTTAGGGTTAGTACAAAAGAGAGCAGCAGCAAGTTTTATCTGCTCTTCTCCAGAGGGATGGAAGTGACAAACCCGGCTGGGTGGCATGTCATTTGCAGCGCTGTGTGGCATCACCGTCACTGCGTGTTGCACCACCGAGGTGAAAGAAGAGCAAAACATGTCCCATGACAGATATAACCCTGCCGGACTCGTGTGCCGTATCACTGTCAGAAAAGTTCTCGCCCCAGCAGGTGGATATTTTTCACAAACTTTGCGACTCTACGATGCTGAGTTATTGGCTTGAACACCAACGCTGATTTATACAGGATGATTCAAAGGAAGTAACACGAGACACCTTGTATGCAAAGAGCAGATTGTTCCAGGACAAATAGAGAACCATGCAGGTTGATGAGACAGGACGCAAGTGCAGTGAGTCGGAGGGAAAAAGGCGACCAAGACTTGTGGAATAAAGGAACAACAGTAAGAGTAGGATTCAGTATTCAGTAGGAGCTTTATTCTGGACAGTGTTATAGTGGATCCAGAGTCCATCCAGGTACCATCAATAATCAACAATTTGGAAGAACTAATCCTTCTGGCTGGAACCAAGAGAAAAACTATGCAAGAACAAGGAGAACCTGAAAAACACACAACCAGAAACCCAAAACAAAGACATATGGCTAAATATCCCAAAGCAGGTGCTTGTCGCCATGGAAACAATAAAATACAGCTGTGACAAAAAGTATTAAGACAAAAGTGAATTTTTTTTAGAAAGTTTTAATGACATTTTTTAAATGTTTCAAATAATTACGATCAACCAAGATGCTAACAATAACAATGTGCTATTTTATGGAAAGAAATCGCTAAAAAACAATCAATATTTAGTATGAAGTTCTTTATTCTTCAAAACCCGCTGGGTCCGGGTGGGATCAGAGTCAAAAAGATTTAGCAGAGTCTGCATTGTTCGGGTGTCACTCACACAACCGTGCCTTCTTGATCACTTCCTGAAGATCATCTACAGAAACTGGCTGCAGAAGTTTGCAATTCGCTTGAGGAGTGCCGAGGCATTTTCGCGCAGAAGTGGACATCCTGGCTTCGGAAGGTAAAAGTCATGCCAGGTATTTGTTCCATCCACTAAATATACAAGCTTATGCTAATTAGCACAACTCATCAGCCAGATATGCTCGTATTATTTAGCCTCATCACCTGTTTTGTGTTCAGGGAGAACTACAGTATAATACAAGACATATTGGTGTCTTAATACTTTTGTCCACCGCTGTAAAGGGGGGGGGGGGGATTGTGTCAGCTTTAGCCACATGAGGGTCAGTAACTTTAACCATAAAGTGGTTCAGCAGAATGATTTCTTGGAACCTGGAACTTGTTCAGTAATCAATATTATTCAATAATATTCAATCTGGCTTTCTGGGTGTTCTGAGAATAACAGTTATAAATGTTATAAATCTTCCTAAAATGTTGCTGCAGCTTTTTGTTTTACAGGAACATTAATGTTAAGAAATTAATTGTAATGAATTATGATGGTGTGTATTCGAGGTAACGGAAGAAACTAGCATGGAAAATCCCATCCTAATCATCTTATACTGTATATCAGTGCAGTGGTACTTGGTTCAGTTGTTCTGCTACTGTTAATCAATATGTGATATTGATTTTGACAAAAAATGTAAACACTATGATAATAATAACAGTAAACTAAATTGAATAATTAGGGCTCCAGCACTACGTACGTCATCAAAGTGTGTAAGGGCCCTGTTGTTCTTGTAAGGATTTGTCTTGAGGATTTTTCTGCTAAAAAACTCATGAAAATCGGCAGACGGGTTGGAATCTGCTGCCCTTAGGATGCCTGAGAGTTTGGGCCCCAGGCATGACACGGGGCCCTCACATGAGATTTTGCTGCATAGCTCATACACACTTGCCTGGATGCACACGAAGCCTGGTGCACATTTAGAGCACATTGAGCTAAACACCTTTTGCATTGCATGTCATGGGCTCTGCTCAACAGACGTCTTAAACTTGTGCCAAAAAGTGGTTAGTAACTATTTATATTGAGTTCATTCATTATATTGAGTGATATTACATTGATTGACATCACATTGAGTGACATCATAGTGTGCTACTTTTTTCACACCATCTTCAAAGTCAAAGTCAACTTTATTGTCAATTCCGCTACATGTACAGTGCATACATATAGAGAATGGAAATTACGTTTCTCTCATCCTTGTTACAAATAACACTTAAAACACAAATAAAATCTTGGGCTTTTTGGAAGTCTAAACATAAAATTCCCCCTTTTCTTAAATCACTTTTTTTCCATAATGGTATTAATATGTCCCTACAGTAAATGCATGTTCCCAGTGTGCCCTAGAGCACCCGGGACGCAATGGAACACGGTGCTTGGGCCCGCTCATCGATGCTTGCAACTATTTTGTTTTACAACTTCATAATGACATCTCTGCATACTTTTATTTTCCCAAAATTATTTATTATTTATTGTATTATTTTTATTATTCTCTTCAAGCGTTCCTCAACTCAGGCTTTCTAGCTGCTGCGTCGCCCTGAACGTCACCATGATACCGAGAAAAATCAATGTCTCTTATGAAGCAAGAACTTATACAAGAGCTGAACATTTCAAAACAAAGCATCCCTCCTGACCCAAACTATTCCTGTGGGTCAAAGTGTCTCGTCTCTGTGAAAGAAGGGAAAGGCTTTTGAATTGTCTAAATGGCCCGGCCTTGTGACTCCCAGAGAGAGTCTGAAATAGCAGTTATCCGGGTCAGAGCTGCTGGTTCCTTAGGGTGAAGAACCCATTATACACAGACGCACCTTTCGGGGCAAGAGTGAAATGTGCGAGCACGTGAAATGACGAACCAGTGTCTTCTTAAAACACCTGCTCGTTCATGCAGTTAGCCAAATAACCAATGATGTGGCAGCAGAGGGACGGATGTAAGAGGACAGGAAGTAAAGAGCAACTGGAATCAGCACTGTTAAGGGTGTCATATTACAGTCGGCTCCCTTTGAACTAGTTAATACAGAGTGTTCAGAATGTCTCAGTTATTGTTCCAGATGAAATACCAATCAGATCATGCGTTCAAATGTGGTACTGCTTGCTCAGGCCACTTTGGCAGAAGTGCATTTTCTAGACAATCTAAAAAACATGGGAAAAAGTGGAGTCAAGACAGAGGAGGGGTTATGCAAGCTATTCCCACACTTCACAAGTTGTTGAAGCACATTTATGAACAAAAAAAACAAGTAAGCAATGTTTGTTTTTTTTCTCATATTTTCACACAACCACTAAGTTGCCACTGTGGGGCCCTTGAGCAAGGCCCTTAACCCTCAATTGCTCAGATGTGTAATGAGATAAAAATGTAAGTTGCTCTGGATAAGAGCGTCTGCCAAGTGCCTAAATGTAAATGTAAATGTGTCGATGTATAGAAACACACCCACTCCAGACACACATAAATACTCAAAGATAAATTTTGGATAATATTGCAGGTGCCCTTTAACAATTACTGTATATTGAGCAGAAGACAGCAGAAGACCATGTGTCAGATTCCACTCCTGTCAGCCGAGAACACACACTCTTTTTTCACACTCGTTCGCTTTTAGCCCTCAGTATGATCTGAGAGTGAGAAGTCAACATTTCTGCGCCTCCAAACGAGCTCAGACCACCCGGGACGTGATCTCAGTTTAGTTGACTTTAAGTTCCTGTGCAAGATGAACACAAAGCGCTCCAGGTTCGTGTCACACTTCTTGCTGTAGTATTCTACCCCTCCAGGCTTGCCGTAGGCAGACCACAAAGGACGCTAAAAAGTACATCAACACGTCTGCCATATGGATCAAATGAAAAAAGTCAGTCCTGTAAGCAACATACAATAGAGCTACAGTTTGTCTTGATAAAAGCAAGATAACTGCATGTCGTCCAAAGGTTTCCTACAAGAGTCCCAATATTCAGGTGGTTAAAGCGATTTAGTTTATTTTTCTGGTTTAATACTTGTGGAGACGTCCCTATATAACATCATACTCTATATATCATATTGTACAGTATGTGTAATGTGCAGAAATGTTTTTATTATGTTTCAGCCCCATCGCTAAAGCTTTTACTGCACTCCAGTTCAATAAACAACATTTTTATATTTTTGAGGAAAATAAATAAAAACTGTGCATCTTTAAGTAATGAGTAATTAGCATTGAGAAATATAGAACAAAAAACAAAACAAAACAAAAAACAGTCAGTTTTCTATATTCATAAAAATGTAGAGTATTAAAATAGTAAATATATAGTACAGTATAAATAACGTGGGATATAGTGTGATACAGTATAAATATATACTGTATATATATATATAAGTATCATAATATACTGTATATTAAACAGTCGCTGTAGTTTTAACCGAGTAATATAATTTGACAAGAGGCATTCCATGAGTGTTGATAATAGACGGTAACAGCACTGGGACATTTACTGTATGTATCTCTCAGCATCCCAAGTGTTCTACAGTCGTGAGAGTTGGTCTGTATGGTCTACCCACATTTACAATAATCTGTTCATATGTTTGTGAAAATGTTGTATGAAAGCAATATTACACTCGATGTGATGCTGTTGTGCTGAATATCTGCACGGCTGTCACTTGGGCTGCACCCGCGTCTCTACAACCACTTAAATCCAGATAACCGCATTGCTAGATCCTGAATCCCTGAACATAAAAACGCCTCATTGAAATCAGTTGAGAAATGCAGTTCTCATGCTTTCTGTTGAGCGAAAACACGGCTCCCCCATTTACGATTGGTTTAGCACGTGTTCCAGGGCACACATGGCCGTCGTGCAGGTCCATAATCCAAAGCAGAAAAGGTCTATACTGAGAACAGAAAAGGGACTGAGGCCACATCAGAGTTTAAAGTGGACCAGAAAGAGACCTGAGTCTTCTTTTAAATGAGCTCACAGTGTGAACACAAATAGAACCGAGGCTGTTGGTCCACTTTGTGGTCCACTTTAATTAAGAGCGCTTTCACACAAGGCACGATTGATGGGTACTGTGTCCAGAGTGGATTTCAGAGGAGACAGACAGACTGATGACGTCGCTTCCACTTCCGTGTTCAGGTTCGATTGCTACCATATCTGATTCGATCCTCGCCCGAGACTATGTTTTTGAACAGACTCGTGCATTGGTTCCCGAGTTCAGAACACTTGTGTTCTCACTGATCTAAATGTGCCGTGCATTTGGGTAAAGTGTGTGAAAACGCCCTAAGAAGCCTGAGTCTGGTTTGCTTAAAAAGACGTCTCACCCTGAGACCACAGTGAGAACATACTGTAGCCTCACTCTTTTTTGGGGGGGAAAAGCGATATTGTGTTTGTTTTTATTTCCCAGACCAGTCCAGTCCAGAGTGGGTCTGTGCTCACTGTAGTCTCAGGGTTGCTTTGTTCGGGTTGTTTGGCATCTGTGGTTGCAGGTCATCCTCTTCAGGCTCCTCATATTCAGAGAAAAATAAATCATGGAAGGAAGTAAGAGTTATTGCAAATCAAACAACTGGTCTTTATCTATAGCCGGTCTAGATATGATATATTCCGGAAATGAATGGTGTATCTTTGGTATTTCTCATCCTGTTATTATTATTATTATTATGATTATTATTATTATTATTATTATTATCTTTGATCAATTGGTAGTTTCTATAGTCAGTGTTTCATGGAAAGAACCGACTGCATTAAAGCTCATTAAGCTGAAACTGGGACAAGAAAGAAAGATGCTAGAGCAAAAAAAAATGCGAGAAGAAAAAAAAAAAAAAGCAGAAAGAGAGAAAGTGTGAGAAGGGAAGCTTGTGAGAGTGTGAGTGTGTGAATGCGTCTGAGAGAACAGAAAGTCTGAGAGCAGTGTGACTCATCCACAGGTGATGGCACTGACACCCAACATGAAGGTTAGGACGAGTTCAGGTTCTGAACGTGTGTGCAGCACACGTGTGCACACCAGGTACAGTACACACAAACACACACTCACACACACACACACACACACTCACACACTCACTCACCCACGCTCTCTTTCTCTCTCTCTCACACACACACACACACACACACACACACACACACACCTGAAGGCCACTTGTTAGACACGCCGGCAGTAGAAACATGTCTCCAGTGAGACGTGTCAGTGTGCAACAGGCTTTTATTTTAATTTTAAAAGGGAAGTCTTTTCTCAGGACAAATCAACTTTTTTTTGGTAACGTCACTTTGTTTAAAGCGAGCGAAAATGACACTTGGGGTGGATGAGAGAAAAATGGGTAAATAAATATTTTTTTGAAAAAGTATGATTTTTCCCTCTAATTAGCTTTGAATTGGCACGGTTTATTGCGTGTCAGAGACGAACGTTTCACTCTGAGCTGCGTGACAGCGCCGCGAGATCCAAACAGGCTGCTGGTGCGAGGTGACGTTGGCAACGTGAGCTCAGGAAAAAATGTAAAAATAAAAAAAATAATAAAAAAAAAGTTTCACAAGACGGATTCTTTCAGTCAAGGTCTGATCTTTAAAGCAGAATGTTGCTAGTTTAAATGTGTTATTGCATCATGATTTTGTTTTGCACCCAGAAAGGATTCAGAAGTCATTATGGTGCCAAAAGGGAGTCACAAAATAAAAAGAGATTACAAGCAGCTACTGTAGGGTGGAAGTGTAATTAGCGTTACAGGATTAACCCTTTTACTGGACATCGATTTAGATCACTTTTTATTATAGGGACGCTGTGAATACAGAATAACTACACATTTATAATAATACATAATAATAAACTGTTTTTAAAAGATTTATTTCAATTTACTGACCATCATTAAAGTAATTAATACTTACATCACAGTCAGAGAGGAATACTTTCTCACTACAAATTTGTAACACATTCCTTTTTTCTAATAAATTAAAGTGAGTAACGTATTTTACGAGGGTGTTCAAGTCAAACCGGGACTTTTTATTTCACAGTAAAACAAAAAACATTCATAAGAGGAAAAACTCCCTTTATTGCTCTATATAATCTCCTGCTACGCTAATGCACTTTTGCACTAGTGCAATGTTTCACTCGTGCTTGGATACGCCGGAGCTATGTGCGAATGATGAGCTTGAATGTGTCATGTCTGAAACGCAGGCCTCTCAGGAACTCCTTTAATGGCTCAAACATATGGAAACGCCCTTGGAGAGCAGGGGTACGTCATACGCCAACGTGATACTTCTTACGCGAATATTCTCCTCGGAACGAGACCGAACAGCCTGAAAAAAAATCCAACTGCATGCGAGAACATGAGAATAGTCTTGGCACCAGATTGTGCTTTTGACATGGATGAATAATAACAAAGGCATGATAAAAAGGCATGACTTACACCACTGTGAGCCCACTTTACAACACAGATAATTGAAACGCCACAAAATCACAACGATCTTGGCACCAGATGTTACATTTAACATCATTTTCAGAGCAAAATAACAAAAATAACAACAACAACAAAAAAACCCACAGACTAGCAATTCTTTTTGAGCACGGATCAATTGAACTACTGGTTTATTGTTTATTCCACTTCACAACAAAAGCAGCTGAAAAATCGAGAGTCTGTTCAACTGATCTTTTTTCACACCTTTTCAAGGCTGGATTAAAATAATCCCTCGTATTATTACTGCAACCTCTCGGTGCTTTCATGCATTTACAGTGATTTTTTTATGATGCAGTACATACAGTACACAAAAAAATCACTATGAAACAATGGGACTACGAGGACCAGCATGAACCAACCCCTTTATTAATCATTAAGGTGGAGTGAAAGTAAGCGCACCCTGACTAAATAGGAGCTCTACAGTAACTTTACCGCAGTGCAGTGTTGGATTTTAAGAAACGAGTTCTGATCACTAGACACACCTTCTGGCTCAGATACAACCAGTGCCTTTATAAGTCATCATCAGAGGTGTCAAACAAGCCTTTCGTACCAATATCTTTCTTGTGGGTTTCCTCACAGCAGAAGTAAGAAAGGTGGACGCTTGATTATTGGATACATTAAGGGAATTTAGCAGAAGCCCATACATTTATCGCATTATACATACAGTATGAGCAGTTGAAGGTTAAGGGCTCGGAGCTGTGGTGCTGGGGTTTCAACTCATCAGTTACGTTAAGCCTTTATTTGTCACATACACATTACTGCCCATTAAAATTCTTTTCTTTGCATATCCCAACCATGGCAACCTGGTGGAGCTGAGGCTCGAACCGCTGACCTTGCAGTCAGTACCTGAGTTACCACTGCCCCTTACAGCACAATGAAATTATATATCTCACATATCCTACAGTCAGACGGGAAATTTCCTGAAACTGGGTCCGAGTCCTCCAATGTATGAAACAAAAATATCACTGAAAGAGCGAGTTCTGACCAATGTCCAGACGGAATTTCTTTTTATTTATATAGATTATTATTTAGGATATACAGTAACACAGACCAAACAGAGCACATGGAAAACATTTTAAAAGATGTCACATGGCATTTTCCCTGAATATCCCTAAGTGACACACACTACCGTTCAAAAGTTTTAGAACACTTTCTAACTCCATGATGGTTCCTGATTTTTAAATGCATGAATCTCCTTTGAACAGTTGATATTGAGATGTTTCTGCTACTTCTGCTCTGTAAAGACTTCATAACGCC
>JAQQZT010000016.1:20501288-20512609 GCA_030068275.1 Clarias platycephalus
TGATTCATGTTTGTGGCTGTAATGTGACAAAATGTGGAAAAGTTCAAGGGGGCCGAATACTTTTGCAAGCCACTATAAATTGAACCGGCACCTGGGTATCGTGATAACATCGTATCGGGCGGTCCCTGTTGATTCCCATTCCAGCTTTACAGCCTACAGCATAAACAATACACACTATGCCTTATATCCTACATCTTAAAATTTACACTACCTGCAATCTTCACACCCAATAGTCTAGGCGATAGAGATTTTGTGCGTTGTTTTCTAAACCCCATCATCCACACACGCTCAAATCCACACATCCGTCCCCTTAAAGCATTACCCTATGTGCTCTACACCACTCTCCACTATGCCCAACATCTTACACTCTACACTTTAGCTAGGTACACACACACTCACAGAACATTTTATTAACACTCACGTTTCGTCATTCACACTTTAAGTCTCACTCTCTGCTCCTTAATTTAAAACGGCATGCATTATTTCCAGCTGTTTAGATGACAGATTTGCTTCCACAAAAATAAATATGACACAAAATAAATAAGTAAACAGCTATTTAATAATTTCTTTTTGCTTTTTCATAATAGATGTGTAGCTTGAATTCTGGTTTTACAAAAAAAAAAAAAAAATTATAAAAGTGTTAAGTGGACAGCCCTTGTCCAGGGTTAAATAAATAATGTGCTTGTTGTTTAATCAAGGTTTCCCTCCAACTCCTTATAATGTGATTCACATGTTTTTCTCAGTCAAATCAGTCAATACGCATTTTGGGGAGAGAGAGAGAGAGATAAAACTGAGTCGAGAGCTGTCAATCAGGCGACTGGCAGGAAAGTAGGCCCAGGTGGAATAAAGCATTCATGACTGTCTCTGATACAAAGCTGGGTTCAGGATCAATTAAACTGCAAAAGAGAAAGAGCACCACTTCATACAGAGAGATAGAGAGAGAGAGAAATAGGAAGGTACTGTAGCAATCGAACAGAGACGGTTTAATCCGAGACTGGAGCGAGAAGAGAGGAGAGGAGAGAGAGCGATGAAAAAAGATGAGATGAGAAGTTGAAGATGACAGCATTTCAACCTCTGCTGTGTGATCCAGAACCTCTGCCTCGCTCTCCTGTGCTAGCTCAAATACAAAGAGCCTGCGGGGAACACGTTCCATCCTGAGACCTCGCTCCGTCAGAAAACAACCCACAGCAACCAACCTGTTTTCCTCTCTTTCAGTCCAGCACATCCCCATCGACAAGCTTTGCTTCTCGATCCTACTCTATCCTCACGAGAGGAGAGGAGAGACTGCATAGAGAGACGATACTGAAAGAAGCATCCTCTATTTGTAGACCTGTCTTCTCATATTCTGTCATCCATCTATTTTAATTCAGGCTCGCACTTAAAATGAAAAGAAGAGAGGAGCAGAGATGAAACGCAGCAGACTGAAAGGAATCTGAAAAGGGGACGCTGATCCTCCAGATGAAAAAAAAAATTGAGTTCAATCTTTCCCCCTTTTTCTCGTCTCCGCCGCTCTCACCCGAGGCGCAGCACAGCACCGTGACACATAAGGCCCCGATGAAAGACACGACTGTGGTTGCGTCCCTGTCTGTCCACAGAGAGCCACGTCCTGTCCGCAGGTCACACTTTACAATTCTTAGATAGAATCGGGGTCTGTCTTCAAACGCTGCGTTTCTCGTGATGTGCAAAAGTAATGGCTCCCACTTTTCACGAGCCTCACAGTGACAGGGAAGAGATGAGGGCAGGGAGCGAGGCACGCTGGTCAACGCAGACAGCTCCAACACGCCACGGCCATGATCTCATTACTGCACCAATTAACATGCAGGAGGTCTGCTCTGTCCCATAGAGAGGCCACAAGGGAGCAAATGAGTGTGTGTGTGTGTGTGTGTGTGTGTGTGTGTGTGATACTAACCTACACAATTATACTTACATTGTGTGTGTGTGTGTGTGTGTGTGTCCTCATTAAACATGTTCCAATCGTCATATGCATTTAAGTAACTTCATCACAATTATCTGTAAATTGGCACCGCGCGAGCGCGTCAAATTAATACGCAATAACATTTTGAACAAGTCATAATCATTCTAAATAAATATTTGCACTCGATATTAAACTAAACATTCGATCATGTTTATGAACTTAATTTGTTTTATATACTTCAACTATTTTAACCGTAAAAGAGCGCGAGGCCACTGGTCACCGCCTTGGCTTTAACACGGCGCGCGCGGGAAGAGGTAACAGGAGGAGAAGCGCAGCGCGCGCGAGAGAGCGAGAGAGAGAGATGGATAAAAGCGCAACAAAAAATAATACATGAGCACGCGAGGGCTCTACGGTGTAAAGCTCGCTCGCGAGTGCGGCGCGGCGCGTGCGTCCTGGACTAAAGCTCGTACGTCCTGGACTAGAGCTCGTGCAGCTGGTTGGTGTCCTCGCGCTTTTAAATGTAAGGCATATCAGGAAAAACCCAGAGCTTCATCCGTGAATTAAGTTTCCGTATGATTTCCGATGCGATTAAACACAAAATAAACACTTTTTTTTACACTGGATTTGAAATACTAATTTATTTTTTTATTTTTTTAACACAAATTACCAGACTTACCGTTTTATCTAGTGGAGCAGGTACATCCTCGATCGTTTCCGGTGAGCTCGCGCACTCTCGCCGCCGCTCCGGATTAACTGCTGCGGGGGCCGCCGGTCCATCACGGCCAAAACCGCGAGCGAGAACGGGGGTTAAAGAGGCAGCAGTTTGTTTTAAAACTGTTTGTTTTATCTTCCTATTTTTCCACACAAAAAAAATCAGGATAACCAGGGTGCCGTTATGAAATAAAAAAATGTCTCCGTTTATCGAAAAAAACTGTCAGAAGCTAGAACATTAAATCCGTAGAGGACGTTTTAAAGTGATTATGAGTTATAAAATAAAGGGAATTAGTTAATATAAATAAAATAAAAAACCGTCTCCGGCCGCGTCCGTGAGCCCTAACGGTGCGCCTCGTGCGGTGTGGGTCGCGCGAGCGACGCGGTCCGTTGGTGAGCTGCGCTGCGTCCTCGCGATCGATTTGAATTTTGCCAACTCCGCCGCTCCGCGCACGTGCGCCGCGCTCGCGCTCGCTCGCTCGCTCACTTCTCTCTTGCGCTCGCTCTCTCTACACCCCGCAACCTCCCCCTCCTCCTCCTCCTCCTCCTACACGATGTTTTTTTTTTTTTTTGGCTCGCCGCGATTAGTGATGTCATAGCTTTCGAGTGTTTGGGGGAAAGAAAGAAGGAAGGAAAGAAAAACCCGGGGGTCAGACATTCTGTCATCATTAGTCATAATGAGATATGCGCGTTGTGTGCTCTCTCTCTCTCTCTCTCTCTCTCTCGGTATATGATGGAGTTTTTAATCGTGCACGATAAAGATCTCGATCGATCAATTTTGTGTAAAGTTATGTCTCGGATGAAGAGATGGAGGATGATGACAAGAGGAAGAATGATGATGAGGAGAAGGAAGATGACAAGAGGATGATGATCGAATGTTGATGAGGGTAAGGATGAGATGAAGGAGGAGGAGCAGGATGTTGATGAGGGGAATGAGATGATGAGGAGAAACAGGAGGATGATAAGATGGGAGGAGGACCGGTATCAGTTTTAAATTTCAGACTTTGATTTGTTTAATCCGGGCCATGTCCCCAAATCTCACACTAGGCCACACACACTGCTGCATGCCAGAGTGGGCAAAGAACAAAACCTGTTCCCAGAACCTCAGAACCATAAGCTAATGTAATAAACATCTTCCATCATTCTAATTATTCAGTTTTCCAGCATGTTGCAGTTTTTATATCTACAGCAATTACAATTTTAATAACAACAGTGGAAACAGAAGAATCATTTTATGTGAGTCATTAAAGCTTTGGAGTCTTGAGCTTAATCTTCTCCAGGAGACTGAAACACTGTACAATCACAGTTACAGTCAGTCTAATGGTATTTAATTTTGTTTCGTAGTTTTATAAGTGACAAGGCAATAAACTATCACAATAAACAGGTTATTCATTTCTATTTCTTCAAAATCGTGTTAATATCCACAGCGGGAAAAGAATATTTATATAACATTTGAGATATTTTTCTAAGGAGTTAACCATAAATTTCTTCATAAGCTGAAATAAATGGGATAAGTGGTCGGTCAGATTCAAGAGAACACCTTGCACATGGTTTACATAAAAATATTTTTAAAAATTAATTGAAACAGAATTTCATTGTTTAGACAAGTTTCTAGACAGGATTACTTCATTTCACAGAGCATGAACGAAAACATTATATATCTCTCATTGATGTAATCTAAACATCTTGTATATACATATATGTGATCTCAAAGAAACTGTCAAAAACCACACAGGATGGATTAGGGATAATCAAATGAGTCCTGAAAACGTCTACTCATGGAATGGGTGTTGATAAAAAATTTTTTTAAAAAGTGGACTTTCAGACAAGCTGACTAATACAACTTTTTCTCTTGATACCCAAAAATCCATCCAGTATCCGTTACACCCGTTTCCATTCCAACGGCACGCGACACACGCTTTTAGTCCACATGTAACTCTGCACCTCGTGCACTTTCCACTTCTTGTCTAAATATTTTGCGTCTTTCACCGCATCATCACCCGATATACACACACCCCCTCTTCTCCCCCACCAATATGTAGCAGATGAAACGTGAAATTGGACAGCATGTTTTGGCCTTGGAAAAACAAGTCGTAAAAAAAAAAAGTGAAAGAGCATGGCAAGGTTGTTTGTGGTTAATATTTTATTAGGCGTGCCTTAAAAAAGGGCTGAAAAAAGATCTTCAGTGAGGGGAAAATAATAGCGCTGCAATACGGGAGGCCAGATCAGAGTTCTTGAAGAAGAGCTCACCTACGCTAAAACCATGAGAAGAACTTCACTACTTCTTACAGGAGCCATTTTTTCATGTTTTGCCTCTGAGACTTGCTTGTATGTTTTACAGCAGACTTGAGGAATAGTTCAAAAGGGTTCCTGAGTGGTTGGAACCGACGAGAGGGGAAACGAGGTTGCTGCTGAATCTTTAGGCTCTTTGCAGCCAGTCATGGGTTCCTGAATGTAACATGAAGAAATGAGGTGGGGGTCTAGACTTTTGCACGGTACTGTAAAATCACGAATTATAATAGAGTGTGTTTAAGTGGTGCCTTGAGGACATATTCTGGTACTAACAGTGTGTGAGTATATATACACTGTAATAAGCATGTGATGACATCAGTGCGTACATTCTGCTTCCAGGTCTGCAGTTATTAATTTAAATGATGATGATGTAACCTGTATTTATTTACAGCAACCTTTTTTCCTGATATAGTGTTACGTACAGTAATATATTTGGAGTACAATACAAGGTCATTTCAGCACTAGAACTAAACAACTTAATGACTATCCATGGCATAAAAAAGTAACACAGCTAGTTCGTACGTGTGTATGCAAGAAAGCAGAATTTATACACTGCGCATGGAATATTCTCCACCAATTTTCGATTTACACGAACCGGGGTCGCCTGCCAGACCCCGAGTCCTGCTTGCACAAGAACGCCTACGTATTCGTATCCGCTCAGAGAGCTTAGCTCCACGGTGTCCTGTACGATGCGTGTCCTTCCCGAAAGAACAATTAAGGGCTGCTTTGTAATTCAAGGCCGATGATTTGCATGTCCCATATTACCATATGTCCCATAATACCCAAGGCCACCCCGTTTGATGACAGAGAGTCTCGACTGATACAGTAGATTAGATTTAATAGCTGCGTATGTGAGCTGCTTTCCTAAACATCCTCTTACGAGCCCACTATCGTGTTCTGCTCGGTGCTCAAAGATTAAAGACGTGGTTTAGTTTCCTCTCCGGGTGAGAAGGTAATATTATAACTGCGCGTAAATCTGAGCAGACCGAACACTTTGCACTTTCAGCTTCACAGTCAGAAGTTCAACGTAATTACAGAAACACAGTATTTCATAAAAGGGGAGTTTTTTTTTTTTTTTTTGGAAGCACTTGAGCGGTTAAATAAACTTCACAGGGGTTCTTAGACCTTTCGCGTTCAGGGACCGCCGGAACTGGAAAATTAAAAAGTGCACAATAATAGTGTTGGCCTTCTAGGTTTTTGAGATTTAATGAACAAATAGCTTTAAAACAGTGAGCTGTGATTTCCACCACTGTAACCAACGAGCCGTTGGGGCGTCCAGACTTAATGACCAAGGTTTAGTTTAGTGTGCTACACCACAACAACAACAAAAATCACTAACCTGAGCTGGATATTGGGCGGCTATTGGGTGAAGGATATAAAGGATAACAAATACACTTGTATGTTCCCACTCGACTGCATTACAAGTGCAATCAATTTGTTTTTACGAGGAAAAACACACACTCCGAAGCGTTTGGCTTACAGTAAATCATTAACATGAACCGCAGTGGTGCCTGGAGTAGTGTTGGAAAGAAGTCGCAGCGTCACGGCTGATCAGTCTTCATTATCAGGCGAGTAGAGAACGATTGCAGTGAGCAGCCCATAGTGTGGATAAGTGTATGTCTCACTGACTGTGACGTCACTTTTCCTGTTATGACATCACAAAACTGTGCTCTCGTCAAGATTAAGAGGAAGACAACCATTGCAGCGTTGATAAACCAATTAAATCTCAAATCAATATTTCCAGATTTAAGTTCTGGAAACCTGACGTTCCTGTCCACGCTGTGACTCTGTAAGACGAGCTCGTGTGTTGAGGCCTCGGAACGTTCCTCTCTTTATGAAATGAGATTTAGACGAAGGCGTAGATAAACACACACGCATATAGGATAACGCATATTACCGCGCAAATAGGAACGCGGAAAAACCATAAAGGATGATGAAAAGAAAACCCAGCCAGGCTTCAGATCGGCCAGAAATCATCTCCTCACGTCTTCTAATATCGAGACGCAGATGGAGGAAAGCAGGAAAGCAGATAGGATAAAATGATGCTGAGCGGTTCATTTAGGCCACGGAGAAGGAAAGAGGGGAAAGAAAAAGACTGACGTACACTTATTGACTGATTCGAGCAATAAAACGAGGGGCGGCTTTTATTGTAAAGCGGTGTCATCATCATGTGTCATCCTGGCAGCACGCGGGACGGACATTTATCACAGAGAGAGAGAAAGAAAGAGGAAACATTCTGAGAAGATTTAGCCTTTCTTTAATTGTAATGAATGAGAAACGATGGTTTAATAATAGATGACACATAAGTAAAAATTAGGCTTACTGTATGTTTAATGTCAATTAAAACACTTTTTTTTTTTTTTTTTTGGAGAAAAATGATTTAAAAACAGATTTTAACATCCAAGCTGATGTACAGTGATTAAAAGCCATGGAAACAGTCCACCAAGTACCCGAAAATCTTCTTTTGGAAACTGGACTTTCCAAAGTGTAACATATCATCCTGTCGATATCACAATCATCAAAACGTCCAAATAAATAATGGATTTGTCAGCATGTCAAAAATAATGGCACCCCGACTAACAAGTCATTTATTTTAACACACTTCAATACAAAAACCTAGGAAAGAAATAAATAGGTGTGTGTGTGTGTGTCAGTGAGATGTTGGATGGAGTTTGGCATTCATCACTGCGCCACAAAACTTCTCCATGCATCTTTTATGACGTTTGAAGTTGATTGAGGGTAAGAGCTCCAGAACCACCTGAAGAAACACGAGCATTTACAGATCTTGTAAAAAAAAAATAAAAAATAAAAATTTAAAACAAGACAAACCTACAACATTGAAAATAAGACGTTATACACAACATACATCCAGAACACAACCAAAAGTCGAGTCAGATCAGGATAAATCAGCAGCTCTCACATTATAATAGTTTTGTTCCAGTATTTTGTGGCAACATGAATAACTGCCGATTCCTGCAGCACACACACACACAAATAATAAAACTGTCTGATCTCAAAGATCACTCGTGGTCTTTTACTGCCATCTAGTGCACCAGGAGTCACAGAACGCAATCTCGAATAAAGACGGGAAAATGGCGGTGTGTTTTTAAGGTCACGCAGATTAATGATGGTGACAGTACGGCCTGGACTCGTGCCCTTTGCGGTGCACTCATAGCTCATACCGAGCAGAGAAAGTAATGCGATGCCGAATGGGATTGCAAGCAGAAGCAGTCCAATTAATAATTTTAGAAATCACACACACACACACACACACACACACACACACACACACACACACACACACAAAAAGCAGAAAACTTTTCTGCCTTGATTTGCTCTAAAACTATTGATTTGCTTCTTCTAAACATTTTTCAGGGTGAGAAAATAAAGAAAAACACAAAAAAGAAAGCCCTCATTTTTTAAAATACGTTCATTTCAAGTTTCAGACACATTCGTGTACACATTCTTTGAAAAAAGAAAAGAAAAAAAAAAGACAAAAAGTTACATTCAATCTTCAGAAACACGAAATACTGACACGTTTAAAAACAAGAAAGTGAAGCGTTTGAAACGCCAAGCAGCACACGATCAAGCTCCTCAGCAGGAATCTTTAAAGTCATACTTGAATATTTTTTTCCACTACATTGTGTCCTGTACTTTTCCTTCTCGCTGTAGGTCTTTGTACCTTTCTTGTGCGTCTTTTCATTTAATACGTGAACACGCGGTGCACAGCTCTGAAAGTGAATAAAAGTAACACCACCTGCACCTTTCACTGAAGGTACAAAACAAGCCAGAGTTGAAGGTACGACCTCAGCGACAAGGTCACGGTGCAGGGATGATTACCGAACACACACATGGGTTTGAACTCAAATAATTCACACTGTAAATAAAGATCTAATAGAGTAAAAAGTATTTTAAACATATCATCATTAACATCAAAAATCCGTTAAACTCATTTCTAGGTCTGGTTTTGCATCCTGAGGTTAATCTGTTGGCAGGTAATTTAGTCTTTTACTCAGAATTAAGCCAATAGAATAATCCTGAATTCTAGTAAATTAACATTTAAAGTTCAATTTGATTATATTCAAGATATTTCTGCTTAATGGAAGTCCAGTGTCAAGACGTTTCTTTCGTGAATTTTTCAGCCAACCGTTCTTCAGTCACAATTTTTTATAAGCTTGAAAGTCAAAATTTTATTCCTAGAAAGAAGATTCTAATGTCGAAAAAAAAGCCGAGCACGAGTAGAACATGCAAACTCCATGCACACAGACCCCGATGTGGGAATCGGGCCCTCGACTCTGGAGGTGGGATGTAAACCACTACGCCCCCTGCAGTACAGCTACTGTAAAAGCAAAGAAATTACATTCAGTCTGTTCAAAATAAAACATTTCAGCTTCAGCAGACAAAATCTCTCAGCTTGATGTGTAACTGATGCAAACGCACGCACATGCAAAACTCAGCAGCAGAACAATAACAGAATAAATACACACACACACACACACTCCTTCCTCTTCTATGTCCTCATTTCTAAACTGCACGCGCAAAATACAGCATTGTTTTTTTCTTTTTTAAATACTATACGGTTAAAATACTCATAATTTCCAGGAATTTTAAAGCTGTGCATTTTTCTCTCAAGAGCAAAAAAAACACCAAATACACAAACACATAAACATACATATCTCTGCCATGACAAATATAAAACATGATGCTGTAGAGTTGATACAGGAGAGCTCGAATCTTCAAGACAGCGTACAAAAAAAAAAACAAAAAAAAAGTGAAGATTAAAAATAAATAAATTCTGAGAAAGTTCGCAAACACTGGACATCTACAGTATTATTATATATTATACTACACTAATTATAGTATATATATATATTTTTTTGGCCACTGATGATTTGATTGTTTACAGCAACAAACTAATACAAAGAATTGGAAAAATCTATAAATTATGATTTTGACCTTATATTCATCATTATATATGGGGGGAAAAAAACAAGTTGATAATGTATCACGATTCTATTGTATTCATTCATGTATTCATGTAATTTATGTATGACAATACTGCCATTATAATTTTTAATTTAAACACACTAGCAGGCAGTACAGCATCGCGTGTGATAGGAGCGAATTATTTGCTAAGTTTGTTTAGAATTGTAAGAAAATCGTGATACGTACAGAATCGCAATACAATTCGGATCGATATCTGGGTATCGTGCGTGATAATATCGTATCAGCAGGCCTCTAGAGATTCCCCCATCTCTATTGATACTTAATATTTCATATGAGAGTGAATATTTACATCAGAGAAATCAAACAGACGATCATCAGTGCGTGTCCCCTGACCCTGTCTTCAACTCCAAAAAATCCATCATATCGTATTTTGTTTTCGTTTTTTTTTTTTTTTTTTACATGTGCTGATCTGGGATCAGTTCTAGACTCCATATTATTATTAGTTAAAGGTGACACCTGATCCAGAATCAGCATTCTAAAAATTTTTTGTAACAGTGTTTGAGCGCCTTCAGAGCATTTCAGATTTTCGCGTACGTGTTGCTACAACGCTAAAGCTCATCTCGTCCCCGTGTGGAACGCCACGCCCGGTGTCTCCTCACGTGATCTGCAGCCAGCATGACCAAGCGCATGAACTCCTCACGGTCGAAGGTGTAGTTGGTGAATTTCGGGTGAGCTCCGAGTGTAGGGTGGTGTCCCTGAAAAACACACACACACACACACACACACACACACACACACAGCTTTAAGAAAAATAAATAAATAAATAAATAAAAACAGAATTAGTTTTCTGTCATGTTGTAAATAAAGTTGATCTGACACAGATCAACTTGATGTCAAAAGAAATAATTAATTTAAGCTCTTATATAATTTTGACAATGTTTTTTTTATATATAATTATTAACTATGAAATTATTATTACTACTAAAAGAAAAAAAGTGAAATATTTTTTTTTCCTTTTTCAGTTCAATTGTTTTTTAGAAACAAAAAAAAAAAGCTCAAATATATTTTTGTTGCAAATTCTAAACCTATGTATATGAATAATGATCATTTCTTTTTTTTTTTATAATTCATAATTATCAATTTTATATATAATATATAACAACATATCCATGATTTTGTGTATTGCTGCTATCAAGGATTTTTTTTTTTTTTTTTTTTTATGAAACTCAATGGAAGCAAGAACAATGCCATGTGCATGTACATGTTTGTGTGTGTGTGTGTGTGTGTGTGTGTGTGTGAGAGACCCTCTAACAACCTGACAACTTCAGTACAAGATCAATAGCTATAAAGCTGCTGTAATACTGTAATTCTCAGGGGAATGTGTGTGTGTGTGTGTGTGTGTGTGTGTGTGTGTGTGTGTGTGTGTGTGTGTGTCGGTGTGTGTGTGTGTGTGTGT
>JAQQZT010000016.1:20530467-20551634 GCA_030068275.1 Clarias platycephalus
ACACACACACACACACACACACACACACACACACACACACACACACACACACACACACACACACACACACACGGGTAGAACATGATTACAAATCTATGCACGAGACAACAATGTAACAACTTAAACTACCCATGTTATGAGAATATTATTCATTCAGGACACAGGAACAAAAATCTGAGGTCTAACAAAAAAAAAAAAAAAAAAAAAGAATTCTCAAATCTGACATTTTACTAGAAGCTATAACGTTTTGTCCTGAATAAAAAAAAATAACTCTAACCTTTTCCTTCAAGGCTTCTTGTGCAAGGTAGCATTTCTTCTTCTCCTGCTCCACCTTTACCTTCTCCATCTCAAGTTGGTTTGTTAGCAGCAGCTGCAGGATGGGAAGAAGGGAAAAAAAATTATGTGAATGCTTTAAATGGTTAATAGAACAGACAGTTCTTTTTCGTGTATCGCCCCACACCGACTCCTAAAATTTTTTTGCATTTGAAGTGGTAAAATGTTGCAGTTCCTCTCTGATCCTACAGGTGGCATGCTCTAAATTCTTCACACACTGGCAAGCAGCACAGGATCCTGTGTGATGGGAGTGAATTATCTGCTATGTCTGTTTAGAATTGTAGGAAAACCTTAATATCGAATCAGGACGTTTACAGAACAGCAACAACATCGCAATACAAATCAAATCGGTTCAGAGGTATCGCAATAGTATCGTATCAGCTGGTCCCTAGACTGTACCTTTTCCTTTTTGGCCTCTTCCAGAGCACGAGTGTACTCGCCTTTCAGATTCTCCAGTTCAACACGCTCCCTACACACACACACAGTCGGTTGCAGTCAAACACTTACACATACACTGATTGACATTTTTAAAAAGGAGGAAATAAGTAGGAAGCAAGACTTTTTTTTTTTTTTAAGCCTTTTTTTTAATTATTATTAGAAAATCTTAGCGTTACTCGAGCCAATCAGCAGGACTTTCTGCTTTATTCTATCAATATATCTGATCTCTTATCATATGATTTCCATCTCTCTCTCTTCTAAACAGATCCTGTTCACCTGCTGCTGTCGTTCTCCAGCTTCTCACGCCGAGTCTTCTCCGCTTCCAGCTGGCCCTGCAGCCGTCCCTTCTCCTGACGCAGTGAGGAATTCTGGGACTCCAGGGAGGCAAGCTGAGCCTTGACGGCATGTATTTCCTCGGTCACCGAGCGCTCCTTCTCTACCGCAATAGCAAGCTGGGCCTGAGCCTCGGCTATTCATGTAAAAAAAAATTAAAAGGCAGTGAGGCATATTTATTATTCTTAACGCGAGTGTTCTATACACAGCACGTAATCCTGGACTATGTAACATTTAACTTTTTTTTTTCCCCCTCCTGTGTTTTCACCTAAGCGGTCCGAGATGTTCTTCTCCAGCTTTTCCCAGGACACCGTCTGAGATCCCAGAGTTGACTGCAGATTCTCAATCTGCCTCAGGAGGGGCCTCGTCGCCGAGGTAACGCTCTGACTCAGTTCCTGGTTTCTGGTCTCCGCCCCTTGCAACCGCTAAACGGAGAAAAGTGTTGTAGAAGCATATATATATATATATATATATATATATATATATATATATAAATTTAAAAACGCAAAAACGGCAAAAGTTTCAAGGTAAAGATTTTAGAAGTTCTCTTAGAGAAGAAAAAAAAAATTGAGAGTTCGGGTGGTGTGATGTACCTGCTGAAGCTCGCTGATCTCCTCTCTGAGGTAGTCCTCCTTCCTGGCCTGCTGCTGCTCAGCTCTCTGCAGAGCCAACCTCAGATCTGCCACCTTAAAGCGACAGCAAGACCAACGTCAGACACAGGATTAAAAAAACGAGGATTAATAAAAATTCATTCAACGTACAGCAATTCCATCCAGTTACCTGATTGGCCAGTGCCTCCTGCTGAAGGCGGGCCTCTTCCTTGGCTTTGTCCAATGTCAGGCTGAGCTCCTCCTTGGCTTGGACCTCGCGGCTGAGAGCCAGCTCCTGTGCCTCGCTGGCCTTCGTAGCGTTGGACTTGTGCAGCTCGGCAAGCTCCCTTAAAACACACACACAGAAGAGTTCTAGCGCAAACAGTAGAGTTTTGATTCAGTCTGGATTATAAAAAAAAAAAAAAAAGGCAGACAGACTGGAACGGAAGGGAGTGTGATGATGATGATGATGATGATGACGACATCAGTGTTTGTACAAAAGAACTTGCGTCTGTACTAATTCTAAGATCATCCATAATGCTGTGTATTTCAGGCGAAGCTCTCAGCTCAACTTTTGGTATAAAGATTCTTTTAATTTCTATTTCCCCCCCATTCATATTTAACCTTTAACCCCGCGTATTTACTTGTAAGCGGCGTCGAGAGCGGCCTGCAGGCTGCGGTTCTTCTCCTGCACCTCGTCGTTTTCACTCTGCAGCCTGCTCAGCTCCTTCTCCTGACGTTCCACGGCAGAGTTCAGCTTCTTAATGCTCTCTCTGTGCTGCTTCTCAATCTCCTCCTTCGCATCTAGAACCTGGGTCATACACCATGTTTTTAAGTGTGCTGAAGTGTTCCATCCCTCCTACACTACAGCAACGAGTAATTAACCAGAAGAATAAGGAATCTCTCTCAGACCTGCTGCAGCTGTTTGAGTTCATCCTCTTGTTCCTTGAGCTTCTTGGAATGCTTGGCGATCTTCACCTCGCTCTCCTTCTCCTTGGCCCTCAGCTTCTTGATGATGTTGGAGTGCTGCAGCTGCTGCTTGGACAGCTTCTCACCTGGAGGAAAGTAAACGCGTCTCACATCAGTATGTCAGGCATGACTCGTGTCACTGTTTACAAGAATTCTGAATTCAATGCTTCATTTTATTTTTTGGTGAGCCACTGGTCTGCTTTGTAAATGTTCTAGAGTGCCTTTGATCTCGATTGGAAATGTCCTCACCCACTTCTAGAACTTTTGATCTGTCGTGGAAATATTCTAGAACACCTTTTGTCTGCTGTAGAAATGTTGTACAAAGGCTTTGATCTTCGCTGGAAATTAACTTAGCCTGTTGTAGATGCTCCAATCTGTTGTATAAATGTTGTAGAAAGTTTTTCCCCTGTCCAGGACATACCTCTGATATACTGTGGAAATGTTCTAGAATGTCTTTGATGTCTTTAATCTCTCTTTGACATGTTCTTGCTCTCTTCTAGAATCTCTGATCCGCTTTGTAAATGTTCTAGAGTGGCTTTGATCTCTTTCAGTCTATAAATGTTCTCAACCTCTTCTGGAATCCATTGATCTGCTTTGGAAATGTTCTGGAACACCCTTTATGTCCTGTATTAATGTTTTAGAAAGCCTTTCACCTGTCCAGAAATTCAGAATTTTTGAAATTTGAAATTTCCTTGAAATGTTCTTACCCTCTTCTGGAACTCTCAATCTGCTTTGAAAATATGCTAGAACATCTCTGAAATGTTCTAGAGAGCCTTTGATCTCCATTAGAAACGTCAGCACCCTCTGCTAAAACCTTGCTCTTTTCTAGTACCTTTGATCTGGCCAGGAAATATTATAGAGTGCCTTTGACATCTATTAAAAATGTCCTCACTCTCTTCTAGTACCTTTGATCTGCTGTATAAATGTTCCAAAACACCTTTTGTCTGCTCTAAAAACATTGTAGAAACCCTTTGAGATGTACTGGAAATGATCTTCTAGCCTCTTCTAGAAGCTTTTATCTGTCTTATCTTTTGATCTGTCGTGGAAAATGCGCTTACCTTCTTCTAGAAGGCCTTTGATCTGTTCCTCCTTCTCTCTGATCAGCTCCATGGTTTCAGCGGAGTTGAATCTGGTCGACAGCTCTTCTCGAAGACCCTTAATTTCCTGGGGTAATTAATGGTGGACATACAAACATAAGGCTTAAAGAAAATAAAAAAGCTTCAGCTTTGCTAGCTAAAGCAAAAGTCTTGAGAGGGCACGTGTGCATGATTAAGGAACCTTTTTGGCGATGTCGCGCTCCTTGCAGGCGAGCTGAGCTTTCCTCTCGGTGTCGGCGATGCGCTGCGTGAACTCGTCCTTGAGAGACTCCACGCTGGAGCTCTCCTCCTTCAGACTGATCATCTCACTGCAAAACACATGCACGAGACTCACGTTAGACAATTTTGTTCAGATCTTTTTCAATACTTCTGAGTGGGCGGAGTCACACTCTTTGAGCCAGAGGCATGAGACTTGTGCAAAAAATAAAAAAAATTATTGAAAAGTGATGATAAATTTGAGTACTGATTGATAAAGTTATGAGTACTAATGTTCCACAAAAAAAAAAAAAAGTCTATCTTTATACAGCATGTATTAAAAAAAGAAATTGGCGCTACATGTTAGGACGACTTGCGAAACCGAGGCACGTGAATGATGGAAATATTTCTCCACAGTTTCTCTGACACTTGTATTTGCATACGAGCTCACAGATGACACTTTGAACACAACGCAAATATGTAAACTCTCTATAAATATGTATATTACTGCTGCTAAATATTCTGCATTTCCTTCAAGGCAGTAACAAGAAAGGGAACGACGACATGTTCCAGGTTTGAAACGTTGCCTTGGGTCACTTAGCTTATAAACGCTATACGATGTTGCTGTGTTTAGGGGTTCGCACTTTCACCCGCTTTAAAGCCAGAATCTCTCCCTGTTACTTCAGGACACCGTTTGTCATCGATTGCTGCTGTTGATCTCTTCAAGTAAAATGTGATCCACAGTCTCTCTACTGTTGCTCTCAACTCGCTTCTAACATGCTGCAGCTTATATTACAAACGTCGTCACACCCACACACACCACATCGTCGCTGGTGCAGACTGTATCCTGTTCCTATTATCCCATTTACGGAGCGATAAACGAATCAAGTCGGCACGGGGGCTGAGGGCGTTTCCACTGGAATAATTATCGGGAACACTTAACCCTGTGAAGTCTGGGTAATTTCGATCGGCGTGAACACGATCGTTCTGTGATCGGGAACCGCACCCAAGTCCGTTGGAAAAGGTGGTCTGGAGAATGATACAGCGCCGTACTCGGGCAGAGATACGAACGTCAATCGTACTGGAGAATGGAATTAGGTCGCTACATAATCAACAGGGCCGTTTGTCTCAGAAATCTACTTTCATCTACACAACTGATACAGTAGGAAGGCATGCTAAAGCGTTGACATTTTTTCAGAAATATCTGAAAATATTTAATATTAGGCACAGGGTACATCCTGTATCTGGTGACTACCCATCATCCTTTGCAGTTCCTGGGTTAGTATATGATCGTGTGTGTGTGTGTGTGTGTGTGTGTGTGTGAGAGAGTGTGTGTGTGAATGTGTGTGTGAGTGTGTGTGAGTGTGTGTGTGAGTGTGTGCGCGAGTGTGTGCGCGAGTGTGTGCGCGAGTGTGTGCGCGAGTGTGTGCGCGAGTGTGTGCGCGAGTGTGTGAGAGCTTGTGCCCAGTGATGGGTATATTGTATAGTTTTTAAAATTCTAGTATTAAGATATTTTTGAGTTTCGGTTAACCAAGGATCCTTGCTCAGAACAAAAATGAACACAATAATGCTCATTACTTGCTACAAGGTTAATAAACTGGGCTACGCAAGATTCTATATTTGCTTTTACAGATTTTTCTACACTAGAAGTTCCAGGAAATTAACAACAAATAACAACATATGCAGACCGCACATAAAACTGAGCAGCACAGTCATGTGACCTACGATGCTATCAAAGCCTCCAGGAAGCTGATAAACTTTTAATTACTTTTCAAAATCTAAATGTCAACCTGAACCAGGATCCGCTTTATCAGTTAGTATTTACACGGAGTGCTCTGTAGAGCTGCACTTTCCTCAGCCTGAGCAAATATTATGGGCGATCCGTGTGTTTATCGGCTTTGAAAGTCAGAATTCAAACACCCACACACACACACATGCGCCTAAACAGACACACACAAAGAAGACATTCAGACAGCGAACTCACACCCAACGAGTTCTTTGACACCATAAATAAATAAATAAATCAAAAGGGAAAAAAACAAATTATCACTTCAGATTCAGTTCTGTGAACATGGTATGAATGTTTTCTCGTAAAGGTACGTCATGTCAAATTCTAGATCAACTGGAAGACCAACACTGAGGAACTCACTCCTTGAGGTTGTCGCACTCCTCCTCCAGACGTGCCTTGTCTTTGCTAACGGCTAGCAGCTGGCTTTCCCGCGTCTCCAGCCTGCTCGTGAGCTCGTTAACCATCTGGCAAGATAAAATTAAAACGAGAGAGAGATTGTGTTTGTTCATTGGCTTTACACTTCTTTCCAGTTTCTGTGCAACATAATAATCTGTGTCTTTCTCTTTTTATTTACGTCACGAAAGAACAAAAGAACGACTGATTACAATTGAAAATTGTTCTCTTAAGCAAACTTTTTGATAAAAGAAGGGGGAAAAACCACTGCATGACGAGCTGTTAGAGAAAAATAATCAACTGTGTGCGATTCAGACCTTCTGCAGCTCCAGGAGCTGGCACGCGGAGCCTCCTTTCTGCTCCTCGGTTATGGGTGATGTCACCGAGTCATGTGACTCCCCGGCTTCAGTTCTTTCATTACACAGCACGAGATGTGACCCGGACTCCTGTGACTCCTGCTCCTCCTCAGGCAGCTCTTCTGGTTGTTCGGAGTTCACGGGAGTCGCGCTACGCCCGCTCTCCTCCATCTCTTCCACCGATTGGTCCTTCGCACAGTCGAACGTCCGTCCCTCCACCTCTTCCTGCTCCTGATTGGCCTGCGGCGGTGTCGGTAGAGCCGGGAGCGGACTGGTCCCGGCGGTGACGGACGCCAGAGTGCGGCTGCCGGGGATCTCGTCGTCCGAGTTGACCTCGCTGACGCTGCGGCTGTCCAGAGAGTGCACGCTAAAGGAGTCGATGCGCTCGAAGGCGTCGGACGAAGACCCGCAGCTCTCCGTCAGCTTCGGGTAGTCGTCCAGACGCGGGAAATCGCTGCACGTCGAGGCCGAGAGGAGCTGGAAGGATCCCTGCATGAGGTGCAGCCCCGCTTTGCCCTCAGCCGTCTCCTGTCTTGAGCTAGCCGAGCTCTCGCTGATGACGCTCTCGTGGTCGAGAACCTCGATGTCACTGGTGGTGGAGGTCCCGGACGAGAAGGCGCTCACAGGAGGAGACGGGGTGTCGCTCTGCCGGTCTTCTGCTTTCGCATCCTTGGATTCCAAAATAGTGTCTTTAGAAGGCTCTTTCCCCGGGCTCTTAGTCTCAGCAGAACCACAGCTCTCGACCTTTTCTACAGATTCAGGCTGAGCAGGCGGCTCCACTTGAGGGATTTGTGGACTTGAAGTGGAATCCAGTGTCTCTGTTTTGCTCTCAGTCTCCTCGGTTTCTTCTGCGTGCTCCAGAACAGCTGTTTCTTCTTTTTCCTGCACCTCCTCTGGGTGGGTCTCTGCTACTTGTTCGCTGCCCTGTTGACTCAGATCTTCCTGAGAAAGCATGGAAGAGTCGACATCATCCTTGGCCGCGGGTTGCGTCTCATTTTCGGATTTCTCCTGAGGCCGGCAGTAGGATTTGGTCGGCGCCACGGAGACCACCGGAGTTTTGTTGACCGGCTGCCCGTCTCCGGGAGGCAGGAAGGCACTGAAGAAACTCTCGGTTTCATCCACCACAGTGCGGGTTACGGGCTTGGTGATGGCCTCGGATGAAGGCGTGAGGGTCTTCGGGCTTTCCTCTGAAGGAGAATCCCATTGGTTCATCCCCCATCCTGTGGACAATGGCTTGCTCGAGACTTCTGACAACACAGAGGGGGGAAAAAATGTAAGCAAATGCAGACAAGTTTTAAGTACACATTTCTACATACCTGGAATAAAGCCTTGATGAGACGCCAGGCGATCGCAGGGCAGCAGAGAAACCCATAGTCACAGCAAAGAGAAATTTCTACTGCACTGGTATGATTTTGGCAGGTTGGAGGAAACCAGAGATTCTCCAGAACACGCTAGTGTGGGTGCAGGCTTGCATCTTGACCAAGAGGAAGCCACGACTGATATTGAAAACCGAGAATAACTAATTGAACAGGTTGAATCGGGTGTGGCTTCTGCTTGGCTAGCCTGCACACATTTCAATGCTTTTATCGGAAACCCCTGTTTTATCATCTATGGTTTCCTTGATCCTGACAAAAACATCAAAGTAGGTGAACCGTCTAGGAGAAATTCCCTGCTTGTGATAATGGTTGACTCAGGTGTGCTGTTTGAGTTAAGATTTTATCTTGTTATACCTCCCATCTAACAAACATCCACTGTCACGCTGCCCTCGAGGAAGCACCACTGGTTCATCCCCTGATCCTGAGGGAGTGAAAGGACGCATGCTTCCAATATGCAGGGTGAATTGTTGTCTTTAGTATTACCAATTATTAGAACAGGCTAATTAACCTGTCTAGTTAAAAAGTTGACATAAAAGATCATCTCAAATATGTATGCAAGTGATGACTAAATAACTTGACGATGAAGTGATCCATCAGCTTTCTTTGTTCTGTTTTCCATCAAAAGAATTTTAGATACACACAAACTGAATGAACAGCTTTTCACCTTGAACCTGACTAAAACATCCAAGTAGGTGAAATGTCTAGAGGAAATTCCCCCTGGCTGTGAACGTGGGTCTATATGGATCATCAGAACAGGCTTATTAACCTGATAGGTTTCTGAATTTTACATCAAGACACACATAACAATGAGGAGACTTATCTAGCTAAGTCCATCTAGGGACCGTGCAGGCTAATGATGATTTTCATTCCTATCCTGATGTGCTCCAGAATAACGTCTTTCCTCAGCCATTTTTTTTTAATTATTATTCCTGTCCACTCTCTAACTCCTAGACGTTCGTTGATGTCATCAATCCATCTTCTTGTTTCCAATTTCTGTCTCTCTTCATCATTGATCTGATGATTCATCTTTCTTCTTACATCCTGCATACACGCCCAAACAGACTAAAATGTATAACTTCGCCCTAATATATATATTTTTTTTCTTTGATCTCTTCAATTTGTTTCATTTGTGACCATTTCATCTTCAGTAACTTTTCTACAGTATTTCATTTCAGAAGCATTTAATTCTGCAAGAACACACATGTATATAATCAGTAATATGAGACTGGATCACTTAATATATAAGGAAATTCAAGAAGGATTTTGGATACACACTCCTGTATAGACACACACACACACACACACAGGCTGAGTAAGCAGCTGTCACCTTATCAGACATCCATCTACTCTCCCTTTAGGCCTGACTACAGTGATGACAAAAGTACCAGGTTTGTTTAAGGCTGTTGTTTTAAAGCATTTCTGCAGATTCCAGGTTTAAACCCACCGTCTAAACTCGGCGTGATGGCGTCGCCCCACTGGTCCTCCTCTTTAATATCCAGAACTCGGTCGATGGACTTCTGTGCGGTGCTCAGAGCCTGTTTAGCGAAACTCGACAGGTGTGAAGCGTTAAACCAACTCATTTTACTCACGGCTGAAGAGCGGAACGATCCGATTTAACGACGCTTCATCTCCGTGTAGAAAAGCCGAACTTACCGCAAACTGTCACTGTTAGCATGCTAGGCCGGGAAAACAAACTGGAGAAAATCAGGTTTCCGCCATCACACCTCACTCTACAGGTCCTGCCACAATCCTCATGTCATACAGAAACTGCGGGAAACACCGAGTCCGTGGGGTTTAAGATCCTCCACAGCGCTGAGCTCTAAACTCCGGCTTTGTTTTGGAGTTTAGCTAAACAAGTCCAGAGCTGCTGAGTCGCGAAGCTTCTACTTCCGGTCCACGTAGCCTCAAACAACACGTCATCTCGTAACCCCGCCCACAAACTGAGCCCCGTCAGAAAGGAAAGAACTGGACAAACCTTCTGTGACGTCATCAATAGGTTTTACTGCAGCTCAAGAAAACTTTATTCAATTTCAAATTAAAATTCACAAATTTATAACAATAATAATTATTATTCCATATAATTGATATATATATATATATTTATACATTTATGTCATATAATTTTTTTTCTGAAGCTTAGCCAAAGAAAAAATTGTGCATTTTAAATAGGGCTTTAGACAAATGTATAATAATAATGACAGTAATAATAATTATCACTATTATTATTGTTCATTATTATTTTTATTATTTCCATATCTTTCCCTCTAGTACCCTTTTCTTTTGCATTTTCCATATAATTTATACATATATATTTATACATTTATACTTTTTACATTATACATTTTATATATTTCTATTTTAAAGTTTATTTTATCGTAACTCTATATTTGTATGGTGGCACATTGTCTTAGTGGTTAGCCCTGCACCTTGTACCTCCAGGGTTGACGGTTCGATTCCCGCCTCGGGTCTGTGTGCATAGAGTTTGCATGTTCTCCCCATGCTTGGTGGGTTTCCTCCAGGTACTCCAGTTTCCTCCTGCAGTCCAAAGACATGCAGATTAGGTTAACTGGCATTCCTAAATTGGCCATAGTGTGTGTGTGCACCCTTTTCAGGGATTTCCTGCCTTGTCCCTAAGTCTGAGAGTAATTCTATATTTGTACAGCCGTATAAATAAATAACTGTACAGCCGTACAGTTTCAAGAATGACACAAATATTAAGTTTCATAAAGTCTGTTGCTTCAGTATTTTTTTTATCTTTTTGTCAGATGTTACTATGATATACAGAAGTATAATTACAAGCATTTCATAAGTGTCAAAGGCTTTTATTGTCAATTACATTAAGTTTATACCTTCTCTGAGAGCAGCTTCTCCCAGCCATCCAAGAACAGTTGATGATGGTGATGAACAATACCTTGTCCAGCATGATGAAGCTCCTCACCGTAAGGCAAAAGTGATAAATAAGTGGCCCAGGGAACAAAATTTCGAAATTCGGGCTCCTAGAGGGATGTTCAGGAAACTCCCCAGACCTTAATCCCATTGAGAATTTGTGATCAATCCTCAAGTTGCGGGTGGACTAACAAAAACCCACAAATTCTGACCAACACCCAGTTTCTCCCATTTTACTGGTTAAAATTTTTTTTCAACATATAGAACTGTTGGTATACACACACTTTATTTTAAGGGGTTTTAATGGTTGGCAATAACTTTATAAACATGTCTATTGAGCTACTAGAAGGTCACAGTCTGTTTCGCGATGCACACACGAGCAGAGAGGGGGCGCTGTTGAGTGAATTTTATTGTTACCTCATTTTTACTCAAAGCCTTTAGGCGTTCAATTTAGCAATAGGAATTTGGAAAAATTAAATACACTGTAAAGAATATTTTAGAAAATGGGGGAAGAGGACAAAGTAGAAAGTATTTAATAAAAGAATCTTTAAACTAAAAGGAAGATGAGGGAGATCAAGACCAGAAGGCGGCAGTATTGCAACTGGATGTCAACCACTGTATAACAAGAACAGAACAGATAAGGATTGAACAATATCCCAAATTATTAAACTAAACAGCACTCTGAACTGATTTTTTTGGTTAATTGGGGTCCATGACAGGGGGGCTGGGACTCACTTTATCAGATAATTTTCAGATTTAATTTAGAATTTTGACTCCAAACTGTGTTGCTATTATTTTGGGCAACGTGGGAACGCCAGTTAGCCTTATCTGTATATCTTTGGACTATGGGAGGAAACCGGAGTACCCGAAGGAAACCCACCAAGCACGGGAAGAACATGCAAACTCCATGCACACAGGCCCGAGGTGAGAATCAAACCTGGAACCTGGAGGTGCGAGGCCACAGTGCTAACCTCTACACCATCATTCCGCCTATATCATTTAATTTTCAAGAAAAAGATTATTGCACAGTTACACCATATGTAATATTATTATCATTAGTAGTAGTAGTAACTTTAGTATCATCATCGTCGTCATCATCATCTACTACCACTCAAATCTCCTCTTTTCACACACCACTCACAGCCGAAAAAGGTGAAGGATAACGTGTGGTTTCTCTAACACCACGGTTCCCAACCCCGAGACCACATACTTCAAGGGGGCGCCACAGATCACAGCCTTTACCTGCTCTGAGGCTGTAAGGTTGCCAGAATTAGATTTGTACATGGTAATAAGACCACAATTACACATTTACAGTATAATTAAAAGTCTGCATAGAAAAAGATCAACTTATTATTTTGCAGTGTGTATATGGGCTGCCGTGGAGTGAGTTGGGTTGTTTGTGGTTAGCACTGTCGCCTTGCACCTCCAGGGTCCAGGTTCGATTCCCAGCCAGGCTCGATTCCCATCTCTGTGTGCATGGAGTTTGCATGGTGGGTTTCCTCCATGTACTCCAGTTTCCTATCACAGTCCAAGGACATGTAGGTTAGGTTAATTGGTGTTCTTAAATTGCCCATAGTATGCGAGTGAGTGTGTGTATTTCTGTGTGCCCTGCAGTGGATTGGCACCCTGTCCAGGGTGAACCCTGCCTCTTGCCCTAAGTCTCCTGGGATAGGGGATTAAGCGGTAATGATGATGAGTAAGAGTGAGTAAACAGTGAAGTGTGATGTTCATCTGCACTTAGAGCCAGAGTGTCAATAATGTAGACATATACTCTGGCAGGTTTTTCCTTGTTAGAGTCTTTGAGGTCAGCAATACCCAAGTAGGTATCTGTAAAATAAAAAACTTTCACTATCCTTTTTGTGTCCTTTTGGAAAACACATACTTAATCAGTTCCTGTATTTTCAGTTTCTTCACACAATGCACTTTGTGGTAAAAAAAAAAAAAAAAAAAGGATGACAGAGCGATAAATTTAAATGAAAACAAAGATGGAAACCCAGCGATCCCATGATACCGATAATCATAAAATCTTACTTACATTTAAATTTAGACAAAGTAATTGAAAAATCACTAAACTTAAATAAGGCTACTAATGAACTCACCATAAGTCAACTCTGAACTCAAGGTTCAAACACAGAATGTAGGGAAACATAGTCAAATTACATGGTGAATGCAGAGTTGCACCAACTTCTCGGTGTGTGCCATCCAGGGAGACATGGTGTCAGATTGCACTTTGTTTTAAAAAGCATTAAAACCTAGCCTCGGTGTAACAAGGCATTTAAAACCCAGCATTAATTCCCTATAATATAAGCATGAGCTTCTAATTAACAGATATGAGGAGATTTCCTATTCATGCTGCATAATGACTTTAATGTGAGTAAATAGTCGTAGGAATAATTAAAGCTAAAAACCTTTCATTTTTGTATTCTCAGGTCTCGCTGGTGGAGAAGCATTAAAAGGCCGTGGAGTCCATTACTCAGCCTGAGGCCGAGAAGTCTGGCCTGGAAGATCGACTGACAGTGACAGATGTTCTGATCACAGACTGACTTTAATGTTAGTCTGAAGAACAGGACAGCAGTGATGATTGTGAGAAAGAATGGCCTACTGAAGACAAACAACAGGCTTCAGATGATGTCATGATTATGATGATGATGGGGAGGAGGAGGAGAAACCTGCTTCTCCTTGTCCTTAAGATAAGTCAACAACAGTGTTCAACAAAAGTCTTTCTTCAACAACAGTTATCCCTACTCCATTTCTCCTGACCTACTGAGAGCAAAGTTAAGGCTGCTGACAATGACTGGGGTGGTGATGATGATGATAAGGAGGAGGAGGAGGAGGAGAAAAAGCCTTTCTTTGTCCTCAAGATAAAGATGAAACAGAATTGATTGAGGGAGAAGTCAGGTCAGATGATGATGGTGGAGGAGGAGGAGCAGACAAACAGACAGACAGGCAGATACCTAGATAGAGACAAAAAACAGACGGACAGACACATACATAGACAAACAGAGAGATAGACAGACACACACATACTGTGTTTAATGCAAGTGAAAGGGTAGAGGAAACTCTGTAGGAATATGCACTCACCAAGGGCCCATTTTCTAGATCTATCTATCTATCTATCTATCTATCTATCTATCTGTCTATGTGTCTGTCTGTCAGTTTATCAGACTATCTATGCATCTGTCAGTCTATCTATCTATCTATCTATCTATCTATCTATCTATCTATCTATCTATCTATCTATCTATCTATCTACGTGTTAGTCTATCTATCTGTCCATCTATGTCTGTCTGTTTATCTATGCATCTGTCTGCCTGTCTGTCTATATGTCAGTGGTATATGTGTCTGTCTGTCTGTCTGTCTGTCTACCTATCTAGATTTTTAAAATATTTTTGTAATTGTTAATACTTCCTCATATTAAAGTCTGTAGGAATGCTAAGCGCGCGCACACTGAGCAGAATAATCACGGTCGTAAGCACTATTATTTCCCCCTAACTATAAGGTTAGCGCATGTGCGATGACGGCGCGGGCCACGTCTCAAATTGTGCTCCCTAGTAAACACGAAGTGCAATACACGAGCTACACAATGCATTACGCAGCGCGCCGATATGGAGAATAGGGCGTGATTTAGGACAGGGCCGCGTTCTCGGGCTTGTTTTGAAGGAAGTGAGCCGCAACAGCAGGAGCTCCGCCGGAGAGAAAAGAAAAGAGAAACAAGACCCGGGCCGGACGGTACACGGAGATTGCCCAAACACTCGGAATTAGCAGGAGATTAAACAGCTGTACATTTCGAGGAATTATTTATTATAATTGCTCGGTTTTATAAAGCGTCATAGGGGAGGGATATTTGAGTTGTAAATACATCCAGAAGGAACGAAAACAATAGTGACACAGCGAAGAGGAGTCGGCGTTAGCATTAGCTGCTTAGCTGGTTAGCTAAAACACTACCGTTTCGTTCCTGGAGTGAGGTGAGTCGGATTATTTATTTTAAAAAATGTACAAAAATATTTATAGGTTGGTAAATTCGTAGTTGTTATTTAACCGTTTTTATGCTAACGGGATGTCAACAGACTGCAAGCTAGCTTAGCATTAACGACTAGCCGTGTTCACGGTTGCTAAGTAATGAAGACTAGTGGGTGCACGCGCTATGACGGGTTTTTCTCCCTTCATTTTTTTAAGGCATTAATGTGAATTAAAGAGATAAATATTGTGAAAATTTCACGTCGAAACATGTCGTTTGTAGATAATGACGTTTTAATGTTCCGTAATGTGCTAGCGTTCACACCTCACATCTGACAGGACCGTTAGCTGAGGAGCTAATCTTTACTTCACGGTAATGATTTGTGGGAGCTTTTTACATTTTTAATATTTATATCGGATTTCTTTCTTTAAACATTTGGTGGTGAGATGGCGTTTCATTGGAACCACTTTAAAATCCGGAATCACAGAGTAATACACTGCTTCAGTGCTTTGCAGTCATACAGTGCGTTTTTTCTTTTTAATGTAATGCTGCGTACAAGGACGAGTTTGAGATAATAAGCCTGTTTATGAGGCTTTATAACGGGGAGCCGACGCCCCGAGCCGACCAGGAATAACAATAACGCCGTGAAGGAGAACTCCTCATGATCATCCGTCGCTCAGTGCTCAGCTGAGGAACATCCAAGACTCTCCAGTCCTGATACTCAAACACTCCTTTGTGGGCATTTTTTATGGTTTTTTTGCATCATGTGATCCGACTTTACCCAGGGTCATGGGTTCCAGATTAAATATGGAGTCGCACTACTGTGGTTACACCCAGGGCGGTGTGAGGAGTACAGTATACGTTGAATTCAAAGATCCTTATTATAGAGATCTCCACTACATAATACCCTCAACGTGTGCAATCTGTTTGTTCGATTGCATCGCACTTGGAGCAGTTTTTAGTTCAAAAAGCGAGTTAAACGCTTCGCCGTATCGATACGTGGCACCCAGGAGCCTTAACTTGCATCACGCTTGCGGCTCTCCGAAAAGCTTTCAAGTAGGAATTTAATGAGGCAGTTTTTTTTTTTTTTTTTTTTATCTGTGAAATCTAAAAAAATTTATATGCAGGACAGATTCTGGTTTCTGTTAAGAGAGTGTTTTCACATTAGGACCCTTGAGATCGTTTCCTCGAGAACACTTGACCCCAAAGCTTGGTTCATTTAGATTAATGTGAATACAATCGTTCTGCGATCGGGAACCGTGCCCTAGTGTGCTTGAAGAAATGGTCTCGATAACAATACAGCACACTCGGGCACGGATTGAATCAAATACCATAATTAGTTTGCAGTTTAGATGTGATGTCATCAGTGCCGTAGGTCTCTGTCGAAATCTCTGTGACCATAGCATGTGTGCAGATCTCATGACCTCTGACCCACACAATTGTACCTGATACTGTAGGAAAGCACATTGCTCTTGATATTTTTTTTCCCTTAAATATAAATAATGTTATTAGTCAAAGCACCAAGGTTAACTTCCTTGTCCTATTTTTCTCAAAGATGACTTTAGAGTCTGTGCTTTCCCAAAAAAAAGGACGATGGGGGAGGGGAGGAGGGGGGGGGGGAGAGAATCAGAAATGCTGTGTGTCTTTTGGGTAATCACCAGGGAACACCTGATACGATACTATCACTATATGCATGTGATGATTTGATTAATACTGCGATTCCGTAAGTATAAATATGCGATCCTGAATAATAGATTCAATATTACATTTTTAAAAAGAATGTGTTAAGCAAACTCGTTGCAAAAAGGATGCTGTGATGCTTAGTGTGTGAATTGATTAGAGTGCACCACTTGTAGGATTATAGACAAAGTGCAACATTTTACCACCTCGAATGCAGACGTATATGAATGAAATAAAAAGATTATGCTGTTGATGTGGCAATGCCTGAATTGTCACACAGAAGGCTCATAATGTGTAACTGAAGCTGTTTTTGTTTAGTTTTTCCCTTGTCTCTAATGTCTTTTATTATTATTTTGTGGCAAATCCATCAAAGCTAGGCTCATCCATTTGCTGTATTCTTTTTGTTCTTGAGGTGAAAAACAGCTAATTGTTTTGATACATACAGAAATACCTTAACTTTTTTCCTGCCACAAAGCTGAGAGAAGTTAAACCCATCACTCATTTGTTATTCATCACTCATCATCGAACAGCTCATGGCGAGAAAAAACAATCTAGAGTCGGCTCTGTATCTGATTCAGCCAGCATGTTGTCGTGTTTCTTTAGGTTACAAAGACTTGCTGAAAAATTCTACTAAATTGATGCATGGCGCTTTCATCACGAGGTTATCAGGTTGACTTCCACGTGAATGCATTCTGCATTCTCTCGGTCGTCATGTGCTGTCCAGTCGTCATGTGCTGTCATGTCACTTACGTTTAAACTAACGGCTTCTTATCTTCAAGGATAAAAATTCTACATGCCGAATGACAGCCATGTTTTCCTTTATAACAAACGTGGTATAAATGACTATCAATTTATACATGTTGCGTATTATTCTGGTCAGTTTTTGTTTCTAGAGCGCATCCCGGGGCAGTGAGCTGCAAACACACCCTGGGTATGATGCTAGATTAAACTAGGCGCAGTTTAGATGTACATGTTTTTAGGCGGGAACTCAGTGGAAACCGCATACAGACACAGAGAGAGCTTGTTGGACTTCAAGCAGCACCCCGAGCTGTGATGCTGCACCATCATGTCACCCTCCAGGTTTTATTTAATTGTTTTGTTCTTTAGAGGTGTTTGGTCAGGCTGCATGGAACATTAAGCCCCTTAGCCTTTATCTCTTTTTAAAGAGAGTAATGCAGCAGAGTTTTTTGTTTTACACAGGGAAGCTGTTCTTTTAGTTTTGTTTACCTTAAAAAATAAAAACAACATGCCAGCCATGTGACACCACCCAGTGATCATTTAAACCTTCGCATTGTTTCCTCTGTCATGAATTGTTTTCCCACATTCTTACTCTTAGGAGAAGCACACTCCAGGGAAAAAGATCTTTCCAGTGATAAAGATTTCAGTTTGCTGTAAAAGAACACAGTGCTGTTCCCTTAGCTGGATGTTTAATAGACTGTTCGGCGATCATTGCACTAATGCAGTTAAAGACTGATGTCAGCTCATTATCGGACCATGGATTAACCTCCTGCTGGAGAGTTATGGGAAATATGAAGCATGTGAGTGAGGACATGGGTCGCTGCACAGGATGCCTTCCGACGAGCTGCAGGTTCAGGAGACAAAGTGTTTTGTTTGGTGTTGGTGATTGTTGAAGGACCTCCACCAGGACAAGTGTTTTGTAAACTGAGCAGCGTGGTGTAAATACTCTCAAAGGTTACATAAGGTTTACTTTACGGGTTACTTTACGGGCAAAAATTCGATTATTTCATTTATTTCAGCAGTCGTCACCTGATGCCGTTTTTGTTTACTTTTGAGAGTGTTTATATTTTAGATTGTTAACCCTTGTGTGGTGTTCGGGTCTGTGGGACCCATTTAAATTTTTTATCAAAAGAAAAATGATACAATTAATTATTTTTTCAAACTCAGACTCATTGGCCTTGGCTCATTTTCTGTGAAGAGCACACCCTGTACACCCCCCCTACACATTTATATTACATAGAGGATGGTCGGGTCTATTGGACCCGGAACTAATAAAAGTGTGAAAATTGTAGGTCTCTGTCCTCCTCCTGTCTGGGCCTGCTGTAAGTGTGTGTGTGTGTGTACACATTGTCATACAACATCGTGGCAAAGTTCAAGCACCGACACCTGTCTGCACACTATTCTCTGTCTTGTGAGAATCAATCTTTATTTGCTCCTATTCTTTTGCATTTTTCATATCCCAAGTTGGGGACCAGATGCAATAAATATAGCTTTGTGATTCATTATCACAACTTATCAAGATGGCGAAAAGATTCTCTGTTCAGAAGAGATTGCAATTGAATTTGGAAGATGCTTTTGATTGTGATGTAGAGGAAGATGATCACATTTCTGAAAATTCTGAAGAGTCTGACAGAGACTTTGAAGGAAAGGTTGAGACTGAACATCAGCCAGTTCCAAAACGAAGATAAGACACAGAACCAGGCCATCAGCAGCCAGCTCCAGAAACAGAAACCCATAAGCAGCTAGCAAGTTAAAAATTATGGATGTCAAAAATTGGTGAAATTCAATTGTCTTCTTGCTCAAGAAATGTGCCACCCTGCATGGCTGCCAATGTAATAATAATGCAACCACGGCCAACCGGTGTTGCAGGTTCTCATGTACAGGACATCAAGTCTTCTTTTGAGCTTTTTGTCCCAGATTGAATCCAGAAAAGTTTTCTGGATTGCAATAATTTAGAAGGAAGGTGTATTTTTTTTTTTTTTTTTTTTTTTGTTTATTTATTTATTTTTGGGAACACCCACTTTGGGGCTCTTATCCTTGCTGGAGTTTTCAGGTCAGAGAGGGAATCCACAGAATCCCAGTAGGATGCAGAAACTGACAGAGAACATTTCCATGCAACAATGTCCCTGGAAAACTTCCATATAATTTCCAGGATTATCCACTTTGATAAACAAGATAACAGACCAGCTTGATGTCAGAGAGACAAGCTAGTTGACAAGTTGGTGCACTGCCTCCCTCTATTTTACAACCCTGGGCCTATTATTCTAGATTGTGTCCAGCAACAACAACAAAAAAGTAGCACTATGTACATGCATGAAGAAGTACATATGCACCACACACACAGTAAAACTCTGCCCCTCGTGTGGTATAGGCTGGTGTGAAACGGCAATGTGTTCATTGGGGCTGATGTGTTGGCTAGACTGACATGGTTCAGCTTGTGTTGTGTAAAATGACGTGGAAGGGTTAAACTTTTAATTAAGTTCATAGGAATAAAAATCAATAGTTGCTTAATTTGTAAATCTGTAAAAAAAAAAAAAAAATTTCACTCATATTGATAATTGATCTGGTGGAAATATTATAAGAAAGGTTAGTCTTCTCTTGGCATATTCATGTCTAGTTCTCCGCCTCCATTCCACGATAACGCTGCGATCACGCTTGGGTGTGGACCAAACCAGTCGTTCCTAGAGCATCTGGCTGAGGGCGTGCCTTTGATCTGCTTCCAAGTGAAGTCTAGTGAGTAAAATGATTCTGCTCTGAATAAAAGACGGTGTGCGTGTTTATTGTTAAAAAATAAATTTGTTGTTGTTGTTGGTCTTTCGGCTGCTCCCGACAAAATTAATTTGTAGTAACGCTCCACAAATGCACCGTGTTCCTTAGAGATTCTTTTCTAGAAGATTTTTTCAGTTTAATTGTGTGCATTGTGAAAATAAGTAAACTAATTACCAAATAAAATTTATTTTTGGACAAGTTTTGGACAGGATAAAGTCTTCTTAGTTTTAAGTTCCTCTCCAGCTGTCGATCTGTCCGTTTTTAAATGACGTGTCGCTCCCTGAGAACCTCCTTAGCCATCTTTAGCTGTATGGATTTAGCTGAAGCAGAACAGCCTATAATGAAAAGATGCACTGAAGATTGGTCTGAGTTTAAGGGGTTCCTGTACAGTTCAGCGTGTGTGTTTAATCTGAGGGAGCTGAGCCATCAGTGCGATCGCAGTGCTAGAATGCTAATGTGTGTTGTTTTGGCTCTTTGTGGTGCGATGTAGTTTAAATTTTGAAGCAAGAATAGAAAAACAGTGTTCGAGTTCAGGACCAGCTGTATGACTGCAAGTGGGGTATTTCCTTATAATTCTGGCTCACATAAGCTTCTCTGAAATTCAGGATTGGTACAAGCATGTGGGAAATGATGCCACACATGAAGGCCAGGTCACATAGCTGCTCGGTGGGGTTTTTAGTCTTAAACCGGATGGGAGGTTGATCACTGATCGGAAAAAATATGGGTCAGTGTTGGTGGTGCTGGAGTAGTTTTTTGTGATTTTGTTAAATAATTAGAGAATTAATCAGAAACAGAACAAGCCTTATTGCCAAGTATGTTTGCACATACAAGGATACTTTTTTTTGTGTGTGTGTGTGTGCCTGAGGCTTCCAGAGATGACAACACACAACTTACTGTAGAACAGAAAAAAAAAAAGGAAAAAATTATAGGGAAATGGACTAGGATGTTTGGTATTATAATTTATATTCTAAGGTTGGAACAGTAAAGCACAACTAATATGGCCCAGTGCAATTATTTAATCGCAAAAGACTGTAATTTATTACCGGTAATATACACATAGTCGGGAAGTCATGTAGAGTTGGTCAATAATTGAAGTTTTTGAGTAGAAAGTTAGGGCTGGGCGGTATACCTTTTCATACCGAATACCGGTGTTTTTTTTTTTTATTTTATTTTTTTTTAAAATTATATTAATTTTTCATATACCCCAATACCGGTGAGTGTGTGCGCACAAAGCGTCGGGAACACAGAGCGGTGGAACGTCCCGCCG
>JAQQZT010000016.1:20579084-20603651 GCA_030068275.1 Clarias platycephalus
AATGATTTTTACTATCAGCACCACAATTTTATTGCGGGCTTCTCTGGGCCCCCTCTCAGTCATGGGCCCCGAGAATCCTCATCCTTTACCCCCCCATTTACGGCGCCCCTGGGTCAGGACATACCGAAAGTGATCCAAGGAAGGAAAATTGGTGAACTGATGACAGGGTCATGATGCAGAAGAGTAGTGAAGGCTGGCCTGTGTACTCTAATCCAGTAGAAGAGCTACTGTAGATCAGATTGGCTGATTGGTGTATTATGATTAGATTGCCATTTTAATAAATTATTTAACCACATCGCAATAATGAATAGCAAAAGATACTATAATAAGCAGGAGTAGCTTAGTGGTTAAGATTAGTGATGGGATTAGTTTTAGTGACTTAGTTCTTTGAATCTCGTTCATCAAAATGAGCGAATCTCTTGTTGAGTCATTCAGTTCATTTTGTTCTTTTGACCAGAAATAAAATGTTAAATTTACCTCAATACATCTACATAGACAAATTTTGGCTATAGTTCCAGTAATTAAAATATTGCAGTGCAGCTAAGGACATATTATAATAAACAGAATGATTAGCTCACCTCTCATATCTTCTGGTCTGAGTCGTTCGTTCTTTTGAATCTATTGCACGTCTATGGGAGTCACGTGTCAAAAGAACTGAGATAAATGTAAATCGCTCTAAATACGGGTGGCTGCCAAACGCTTTAAATGTATAATAAACATCATAAAATATGGAAGCAAAAAAATCAAAGTAACATACTGCATGGACCATATTTAATTGCTAAAAATTTTTCTTTTAATGATCTTTATCAAGAAAAGGATTACTCAAATGTACAGCCAGTAAATAGTTGCCATATGACTGCAGCCAAAGTTTATAGATTAATACATTTTTATATAATTACAATAAGCTACAGCTTAACATAAGCATGATACAGAGAGCCAATGAACAAACTGTGTCTCGCTTTTCTACTTATTAAGGAGCATCATTATTGTACATACCATAGGGATTACCTATATCTTTGGCTACAGCTGAAAAATGCACAGCTCCATATGGTGCACATGTGTTCTGATGTGTACGAGACGAGGCAAAGAAAGAGAATCCTGTCTGTATGATAGTGGCATTTATTACAATAACTATGCCGTACATCACTCATCACATGCCTTCATTTGAATGGCTTGGAATGTGTGTCCAAGCACACAAGAAGGTATCCTGGTTAATATCATGGCTATGTGTGTTATGATGATACTGTGCAGTATGTGCAGGTGTATAGCGTTGTTTGGGTACATTGGCGTATACTACAGTATGTTGTGGCAGACGGATTATAAAGGTTAATAAGCGCACGTCTCAGAGCATCTGTTTACACGTGTAAAGGTCAACGATAACGTGCAACAAACCATAAGGATGACAAATCACCTAATACATGTGTCTGTTAATATACTGTACAGTATACACCAGCTTTCAACATTTCATTCACGCCTACTGATGCCCTCAGGTAATTAAGTAACGTTACTTAATTCACTGTAGACTAAGTTGACTATATTACTGTACATCTCTGATTCTGCTCCATATACAGTAAAGGACATTTTATTTTTTTTATGTTATCCCTGTGTTGGATTTAATATTCACGATTCATGAATTTGTACACGCTAATATTCTTTCGAATTGATAAGTTTTCCATATTAAAAAAAAAAAAAAAAAACATGGAAAAATGTGCGCACAGTGGCGCAAGCAGCATGCGTCACCATGTGTGGGTGTGTAAGGCACGGGCTGTTTAACCAAAAGAACATAATACACATCTCATACAACATCAGACAAACTACAGCTGCCATTATGACCTGAGCTGTAATCATGAAATTACACACTTCCTGTCTCGTCTTGCTTTTTACCACACGGAGGGCAAATGTTATTACCTGCCATAACTTGAACGGAACCGTGCAGACAACATCTGTAAAACCACTTTAAACTGAAATATCCTCTAATACTGTATGTCTAAACGAACATGAAGCCTATGACAAAATCCATGATAATCCCCCAACTCAGACAGATCACCCTGATGATTCTTTTCACCTATTCAAATTAAGAGACAATCAGATCAAAAGCCAGAACCTTTCTGTTATTGTAATTTCCCTTGGGTGTTCCCATCATGTGGTGCTTTTATAATTGCAATCTTAGAAGGGGAGAAAAAAAAACCCTATGGATGTTCAGATGTTTCAGAGTTCAAACTTCCTACAATATTTCTACTCGTCCTTTCTGAAAAGCAAAATCTTATTTCCTAGAGCTAGACAGGAATATATAATTACTATAAATGTTGGTTCTTTCCAAGAAGGTTAGATCCAGAAACACAAAGGGATCTTTGATTTGGTCTGCTACTCAAACTTAAAAAAAAAATTCTATATGGATTCCTGATAAACTGATACAGTCATAATCACAACCTTGACGAAGGTCACGCGGGGGCGAGCGGCTACAGCCGTCGTTGGTACAGTATTTGCTGGAATTTAATGTTTCATACAAGTCGAACAAAAGTCGATGTTCTCTTTCATACTATACAGTACTGTAGCTGCTTTATTATTTTGCTCCATTAAACATTAATAGTCATCTGGGCAGCGAATTCAATATTTCATACTGCACATTTGCTAAGCTGATATGATCTTAAAAGATTCAGCTACTTAAAATTACATACCTTATAATTTATAAATAGTTCAGCATCCCTCTTACTCAATACAGCGTCTACATGGAGACACTCAGACTGCATTGCTCTACTGCACTGCAAGCTGTTGCATATCTATCAACTGTTCATTCATCTATATGCTTGCATACCTCAGTGACAGCTCGTTGGTTATAGGTTTTGATGTGGCGGCTTTAGCTTCGACATCAAATGTCGAGGAATAGGAAGATTGATTATTGATATTCGGCACAAGTCATAAATCAGGCTTGGAGCTCAGACATCCGGATGTTGATAGATAAGATGGACAGATTCAGGAATAGTAGATAACGTCCTAAACCACCTAGTGGTCTTTCTATTTGGGATTTGTGCTGCATTGACTTTTCAGCGGGATCGCACTGGACGGGCTAGCGTTCGGTTCCCGCGGAAATACGTAGATAAGCCTCAGGTGCCCATAAACCTGATGTCAGTTTATTAGGTTTTCAATGTCAATGTTACATGATGTTAATGTTATCGCATACCATTGAGAAGGAGGTCTGTGATGCCCTTCTTTCACTTTTATTCTCTAAATCCTCATTTTTAATCATGTGATACATCATACTGTTAAAATAAATGTAGAGACGTTTGCTTATGGCAAACAATGTCTATCATATTAAGCATTTTTGAGTAATTTTTAAGTCATTTTTTAATTTTTAAGTCATTTTGATCATTTTTAAGTCTGGATTTGATTTGAGTAAATGAAAAGAGTCATATGTCAATACTTCCTAGTAAAGACACTTTCCCTGAAACATGGCACCCAAGACACCGACATTCTGCACCTACATTCTGCACCTACTGTACATTCTGCACCTTACTGCACTGCCTGGGCGTGTCAGAACATCAGCCTTCAGGGTCGTACAAATCACCGCTGACGCCTTGTTCCTTCCAGCATTAGACACAGGATTATATTCCTCAGAACAGAATGCATTCGTTTGACGGCACAACCTGCTCTTTGGTTTATTTAATAAGACAAGGCACATATGCGGAATCCACTTGGCCGAAATGTTACACATTTTTCATGCAAATCTTATGATTTATGGGAAATTGGTGTTTGCATGATATACCAACAAATCCTAAAGATCAGTGTCAGTGTTTGACAGCCATATAAAAGTGTATATAATAATAATAATAATAATAATGAACATGTTTATTGGTCGTTAACAGCAATTGTGATCTAGTTACTAAACAAACCATCTAAAGCCACATCAGCTTGTGTGATGCAAAAGACTGAAAATGCACTTAAATGTCTCAAAGTGAAACTACATAACCCTCACTCCACAGTGCACTGATATAATAAATAAACGTGTTTGCTAGTTAGCTAGTTAGCTTAGCTATTATGCTAACAAGCTAATAGAAATGGGAAAGTTCAGGTCAAACTACAAACAGTTTATCTTGTTTTTTTATGACTGTTAGTATGTCTAAAGTACCTGAGGTGTGTGTTGTATAATTTAAAGCACATATATACATAAATTAGACTACAATTCAGATTTATTTAAGATTTCTTCGTTGCTATATTTACCTCAGAGATGCGGCGTCCATTAGTGACTATACCATTTAGCGACACGGGGGGCGTTAGTGCGCTGAAACACAGTTTTTCATTCATGTTCTCATTGGACTTAACAAAATTTCGATATGTGAAAGCGATGTGAATTCTCAGCTCATTAGGACATAATTTCTTAACTTTTTTTTTTTACGCATTAATCATTTAAAAAATAAAAATGAATCATAGCACTTAGCACTAAACACCCCCCGTACAAACACACGTACTCAAACGGGTTTTAAAAAATGGTACGTTCCATTCCAGGCCGTAAGACAAACCTGTAACAGAGATATTAAAAAACAAAATACGGATTTAAAAAAATGAAATAACTAATATTTAAAATCATATAAAACGAAATAAAGTATGCAAGGGTATAATATTTAAGTAATTACCAAGCAAACTGGGTATGTTTTATTATTTGCCATATATGGAAGAAAACGCGAATCAAGGTAAACGCTGGTTGCCTTAATATCTAGAATAGTATGAACTCGTCAAAAATTGATTGATCGAGTTGTTTAATTGCTTAAAAATAATAAACAAAACATTAAGGCATATTCTGCGTATGCTTAATAATGTCATGAATCATGTTTGTTTGTTTAATCAGTTCTTTTTATACTGCAAATAAACGTGTCCCAAAAATAATACGTGCCATTACTACATATTTTTAGACAATTGACGCTACAAGCGCACGTAGAGCGCTACAAGGCGTAGGCGATGTTTTATCCCTACACGTATTCCGACAAGCCCCACCTCCAGCGATTGGATGGGTTAGGCTAATTGTTGTGATTGGCTAAGAGTTAACACTGACACCGTATTAGCCAATGAAATGAGTTGAGGCGTTGTGGGCGGGAGATTTAGCAATACGGGTTGTGGAGAAAATAACACCAGGCGTGGCGTAAATACTTCCGCCTTTCTCAAAGGACCACAAAAATGGTAAGAAGATTTTTCTTCTGCATTAAAGTGACAATAAATTGCATTATGAGATTCATGTTCACTGTTTGTTTTTTTCGAGTGATAGTTAGAGTGACAATTGACATCTAAGTTAATTGAGAAGCATGAAATTCCGTACAGAATCCTTTGCTAGCCTTTGCTAACGTTTCCTAGCTAGCATGTATTACTAGCTTATAATGATGTACTGTCTGTTTATTATAATAAAATATATATATCATTAAATTTAGATTGTGTGTAGTGTTTTGTGGTGTTCGTGTGCATTTATGTGCATTAAGAAGTGATACTGTTTATTATAGTCTACTCTGTGATGTTGATGATGATGATGATGATGAAGATGATGTGACAAACTCTGCATAAATTATATTAATATAAAAATGTAACCTATATAATTGTTTCTATGGTATTGTACTCAATTAATGCATAATCCAGGAAGAATCTTGCTACACTAACCCTCCAGTTCAGATTCTTTATATAATGCATTGGCTTGTGATGAACCTGAATTGCGTTTCAAAGTTCCATTATTATTATTATTTTATTACTTTTCTTTCCCCCAGACGGCGACTTTGCGTCCCTACTTGAACGCCGTGCGTGCCACCCTGCAGGCGGCCCTATGTCTGGAGAACTTCTCCTCTCAGGTGGTGGAGCGGCACAACAAGCCGGAGGTGGAGGTCAGGTGAGTCAGGAACCGTGTGCTCACACTGACAAACAAGAGCCATGGTGGCACGGTTGCGTAGTGGTTAGCACTGTTGCCGTGCATCTCCGGAGTCCGGGTTCGATACCCGCCTCAGGTCTGTGTGTGTTCATGTTCCCTCTGGGTACTCTGATTTCCTCCCACAGTCCAAAGATTAGGCTAGTTGGCATTTCCGAATTACCCATAGTGCTTGAATGAGCGTGTGATTGTGTGTGTCCTGCAATGAATTGGCACCCCATCCAGGGTGTAAGAGCTGTGGAGTGCTGGAAAATCTTACCCTCTCATTGTCATGTTTTTCTATAGGAGTAGCAAAGAGTTGCTGCTGCAGCCGGTGGTGATCAGCCGCAATGATAAGGAGAAAGTCCTGATCGAGGGCTCCATCAACTCGGTGCGAGTCAGCATCGCCGTCAAACAGGTACGGGGAGCATAAACAGGACACGACGGAGGAGTTAGCTCACGTTCTTTAAATTAAATCCCGCCGTTAACTCTTGATTTCCCAACCAGGCGGACGAGATCGAGAAGATCCTGTGCCACAAGTTCATGCGCTTCATGATGATGAGAGCAGAGAACTTTTTCATTCTGAGAAGGAAACCTGTGGAGGTGAGTGAGAGAGAGAGAGAAAACGGGGGAAAATGCACAGCTGCTTTGTGTTGCTGATGTGTAGACCAAGCGCTTTGTCATGGGCAGGACATCAGGACAGAGAAGTGTTCTGGTTACTCAGTAACCTGACAAGTTAAGTTTTTTTTTTTTTTGTCGGTTTAAAATCGCGAGCAAGAAAGAAAAAACAGCGAGTGGTGAGGGAACTACTGTTTATAGCAGCAATAACGTAAGTGAGAACAGGAACTGACTTGTGGAGTGGGCGTTCCGTCACACAAAAGGTAATTATAAACGGATAAAAAGTCCAACATACAGTAATAAACCGACAAATAAGTGAATAACTACTACAGCAAAAAAAAAAAAAGAATGAACACTTTGGGACATGCAGTTATTGAATCAGGCGGAAACAGTGACTTCTCATCACGTCAGTCGGTCACTGATTATTTTCCTGATACTGCACAGCTTGAAGTGTTTTATCTAGTGTTACGTGAACATAAATGTGGTGTATAATTTAGATGGGGAAAATATACTGCTCAAAAAAACAAAAGGTCCCGGTATCACTTGAACGCATATGAATGCAGAGTTTTAAAAAAATATATTTTTCATTTGTATTATTTTCAACACTGTACATCAATACTGAAGACATCCAAACTATGAACAAAATATGTATGGAATTATGTCATAAACAAAAAGGGTGTTAAACAACCCAGAATACGTTTTATATTTTAGATTGTCCAAAATAACTACATTTAACTTTGACGACAGCCTGGCACACTCACAACATTCTCTCAACAGATTCACGAAGTAGTCGCCTGGAATGGTTTTCAGTTCACAGGTGTGTCATGTCCAGAGTTAATCTGTGACGTTCCTTGTCTTCTTAATGTGCATTAGACCATCAGTTGTCTCATGCAGAGGAAGTGTGAGTACAGAGTCAATAGCCCTATTAGTGCTAATACTGTACAAATCCATATTATCGCAAGAAACACTCAATTAAGTAAAGAGAAATAACAGTCCATTGTTATTTCATTAAGAAATGAAGATCAATTAATATGAAAACGCTCAAGAACTTTGAACCGGAGTCACCAAAACCATCAAACGTTAAGATGAAACAGGCTCTTATGAGGATCGTCCCAGAAAAGAAAGACCAAGAGCTACCTCTCCTGCAGAGGATAAGTTTATTAGAACGCCCAGCCTCAGATTTGAGGACATAAATGCGTCTCGGAGTTCAAGCAGCAGACACATTACTGGAGAAGAATAGCAAGCAAAAGAGAATAGACATTAGAAAACTGTTCAAAATGAGATTTCTTGTTCTAACTGCCATGTCTTGGTTAAACTTTGAGAGAGTGAACAGACGGTTACTAAATGTGTGGTTCCCACTTTGAAGCATGTGGGAGGAGGGGTGAGGGTGTTGATAGCTTTGCTGGTGACACTGTTGGTCACTTAGTCAAAATTGAGTGCACACTTAACACAGCGTGGTGAACACAGCATTTCATCATCCCATCTGGTTTGCACTCAGTGACCCCAAACACACCTTTAGGTTATGTAAGAGCTATTTGTCCAAGAAGGAAGTAAGTACGCAACACCTGTGGGAACTCCTTGGAAAACCATTCCAGGTGACGACCTCATGAGGCTGATTGAGGGAATCCTAATAGTGTGTTGAGGTGTGATCAAAGCAAAAGGTAGCTACTTTGAAGAATTGAAAATACCAAACATGTATCAAGCGTTTTTGTTCTGAGTGGGAATAAGAATGCGTGTCCAAACTTTTGACTGGTATAGAAATGTATAGAAATCTGTGGGTAATATGTTTTCTTAATTATGTGTGTGTGTGTGTGTGTGTGTATTTTAAAACCTTTATTACTTTTTCTCTCCGTAAGGGCTATGACATCAGCTTCCTCATCACCAACTTCCACACGGAGCAGATGTACAAGCACAAGCTGGTGGACTTCGTCATCCATTTCATGGAGGAAATCGACAAAGAGATCAGCGAGATGAAGCTGGCCGTCAACGCGCGCGCTCGCATCGTCGCCGAGGAATTCCTCAAAAACGTAACGCTCCTTTTCTATCAATCATTAGATCATACGCTTTGTCTTTATTCTGCTGACCTTGCTATTTTATTATTATTTTTTTTTTGTTTGCAGTTTTGAGGATCCGTCACTGCGCTCTTTATGGAGTTCCCCCGTAGAGAGGCGCATCGCAGGCTTTCAGAATCTCAGCAGGAGCTCATCGTCAGCGAACCAACCGTCAAAATAAAAAAAAAAACAAGAAAAAAAGAAACGGCCGACCGAACGAACGATCCTGCGATGTCGTACGCAGCGTCCCCTTCTCCCTTTTTACGCCATCCGTCTTCTGTTCAATGTGCTTCTTGTTCCCATGGATATTGATCGTTGAACATCTGAATGTTTTAAAAGATAACCCACATGTTCTGAGGAAACAAATGACTCAAGGTCAAGGCAGGTCCTTCAAAAGTGTTAAGTCGAATATTCGTTACTATTGATGGGCGCAGGAAATACCAACATCTACAGTGGCTCGTGTTCTCTGTTTTTGTCTTTTATATATTCCATGTGTTTTTTTTTGTTTTGTTTTGTTTGGTTTTTTTACTTAAGGAAAAAAAGAATAGGTGGCATTGTGACAGGAAAAAAAAAGTGGGTGTTTATATTTTCACAGCCTCTGATGATAAATCCAGGTGAAAAGTAATGACCGCAACTGCAAAGAAAAAATAAATAATGATGATGATTATAATAATAAAATAAAATGTAAAACTGATGGTGGTGATAAAACCAATAAAGATATATTGCGCTTTGTGTAGCCCGAGGAGTTGATTTCTCTAAGCGGAGGTGAAGGAGACACAGTGGTGGAAATCATATCGCGTTAGAGAGAAGAGAGAAGGTCTGTGCGAGGTCTACGGAGAGCAGGAAATGAAAAGAAACTCATCTCGGTATTAAAAGCACAACAATGATTCATTTCCTTCCTCTTGGACGTGTATTGTAAAGTAGAACAAACAAAGTGTGTGTCTTTTATGTTTGATTTAAGTCTTAAGAGGTACGTGTACATCACATCAGTTTTCAAACTGTTTTATACAGTACATTGTGAGACACAATATACTGTATAAAAGAAAAGGAAACAGTAGTATATTATATATGGAGTGTAGGACTTTTAGTATTAGAACTGTTCTAGTATGAGATTATATATTTTTAATGAATAAATCAGTAAACATTTTACAATGTAAAGATTTAATAATACGTTTCCGTATCATTAGCCGCATCCATTCGTTCTGTAATAACATAATAATAATAATAATAACTCGTGTTGCAGAGCCTACTGGGTAACCGTCCTAACATAAACACATTTCTAAAACATATATGTATAAGTCGCCTTTTTTAGAAGGTTAAAATTATTGGGAAATCAACTAAGGAGATTTGAAATGAGCTAATTGGAACTGAGTTACGAACCCTTCAGCTTTACATTATCAGAACCTGGAAGGATCGTGCTGAACCATCATCGACTTTGTGGGAGAGATTTGGACTGAAAGGCATCATGAATGGAGATCACTTAAAACACATGGGGAAAAAAAAATCAACAGTAAAATCTAGAACGATGTTTAATAGTGAAAGTAAGAGTGTTTCCATATACACACACACACACACACACACACACAGTGTGATGAGAATTTACAGGATTGGGACGAAACAGCTGTGCGTCAATAAGAAAACCACCTGTAAATGAGACTCATCAGAAAAATGGATTCGACTTTGGAGCGATTGGAAAAAGATCATGTGACCTGATGAGTCCAGATTGAGCCTATTCCAGAGTGATGGGCGTGTCAGGGTAAGAAGGGAAGCGATCCTGCATAGTGTCCACTGTACAAGCCTCTGGAGACAGTGTTATGAGCTGGGGTTGCTTCAGTCGCTCAGGTCGAGACTCGGCAACGTTGCTTGCTGATATGACGCGTCATGAAAATACCTCAGAATGTGACGCGATGTAAAGACAGCTAAAATGCAAAAATAACGGTATAAATAACTATAAACAGTAGATTTTTATGTCTGTATAATGACCTCAAAACAGTCGCACGTTAGCGTTAACATGATAAGGCTTTACTCAGGGGGGAAAAAAAGATTTATTTCTTTTTAAATTAAACTTTATTGCCATCAAGGAAGAGTATTCCAATATTTATTCCTATGATAACCATGGATGGTTACATCTCATCACACAAACTGTTCAATCATGTTTACGGTGTTTTGACAGACAGGTCAGGATGTACTTTCACAGTTACAAACCAAACCTACATCATTGATAAAATAAAATAAAAAACGATTTCGTCTCTTTGAATAAAACTCGGCTGATCACCTTTTTAAAACCCGTAAAAGGCAGATAAATACATTGTGTGTTGCTGTGAGGATGTACGTGATGTAGTGATGATTTCTTTTCTCTCTCTCGCACACTCACACACACTCTCATACGTAGATGAAGCGACGTTGTGCCTTGTGAGGTTCTCTCAAAGTAACAGAGAGATAAGAATCAAATCGTGACGTGACACAACGACAGAACAATACTGATGTAAAGAGGAGATCTCGTGTGAGAGCTGCAGGAAAGAAGCACACCCTAACTAACACGCAGGCGAAAAACAGGCCAGACACGATCCTGTCTGATATGAGCTCGCTCACAGCGTGTTACGCTTTACATCCTTCAACGAAGGTCCCAAAACCCAGAGGGGTTCAAAAAAATTTTTTTTTTTTTTTAAACATCTCAATTTTTTAAACAAATCAATCCAGATTTAAACTGACGTCATGACGTTGTGTCGAGCTAACCTCCCTCGTGTCCTCTATCCAGTTCGCCTGTGCTGTGTGTGTGATTACTACACAGCTGATTAACTACAACAACCACGACGACGATGGAAAACCTGTTTCATTCAATCATTAATCATAATACAAGTCTAGGGGCAGTTTGTTAACAATAAGAGTAAAGCAGCTGTATGGTGAGTATAATGTGTCGCGGTAATGTGTCCGTTTGGCCCATAAGTGCTAAAAATGTGATTGTGCGATAAACAGATTTCACCTGAGAGAACGTCTAAAACAATCCAGCAGCAGGTATCAGCCAGTTTCCTGCTGAACCGTGCAAAAAAATAATAAATGAAATAAAATATATATATATAGGATTTGTAGTGCACAAAGTGTTTCTTTGGAAACGTGAAAGTCTGCCCTTAGACTTCTATTACAAGCCAAAATAAAGCACAAGTTTACACACACACACACACACACACAATCCATGTGCAGGAGATTATGCAAGGCTCGGTTCAAAAGCCCTGGAGTTATTCTTTTGATTAGAGGCCACACCCCCTTTCGTCAGACGTCCTATACGAACGAAAGCCAATCATTTCACTGATCCCTGCGCTGATCTGAGATCAGTCCACTCTTTAATGAAGATTATTCTACCGTCAGGGTGCGAGACCCCACGTCGTGGAGTCTGTGAGCACCGTAGGGTGTTAAAAGGTAGAGTAAGGTACAGGACGTAAACTCCGTGAGGCTGCGTGACGGCAAAACGCTTTGTCCCGGAGATGCCTGGAGGACAAGGGATCCCTGGAGAAAGAGGAATGAGGAGGCGCACGAGGTCAGAGGTGAGGAGGAACGGTGCAAAGGGCGTCCTCCGGGGTCCGTTGCACGTGGACATTCTGAAAGGGAGAAGGAGAAAGAAAGAGAGAACTATTATACTGTATGTGATTATAGAGGTACAGCATGTGTTTGTGCACAGGGTCAACATGAAGTCTGAATTCTACAGTATCTTATCAACTGTATTAGAAAACAGGCAGTTACAGGCAGTACACTTTTGACATTTTGTAGTTTTGTATACAAATTGAATTAAAAGGATTTTTTTGTAAAATATGTTTAAAATCAGGGAAAGACTTGCTCATGCTCGCCCTGTACAGCCATTATAAAGATGCAATAACACACATTATTGGTTTATTAATGATTACCCGCCCAAATCAGTTTATAGAGCATGCAATACAATGCTAACGTTACGCAACACTGATAAAAGCGGTCAAAAGTCAGGTTTAACATGAACATAGACAAACCTAAACTTTGTCCTCAAACCTGTAATACACGAGATGTACTTCCTGCTTCTGAGCAACACATGTGTAGTAGGAATAATATAATAATAAAATCTCCTTGCTATATTTTGCATGCTTATTTTTTTTAGATGCCGAAGGAGTTTAATACGCAAAGCTTTTCAGTGCTCAGTCCTTTCTTCACATTTAATCTTATGAACACAACAATACGGACAAACCAAGTTTGGGATTATCCCTGACTGTTTTTTTTTTTTATAAAAGCTTCATTTAGTGTTTAATTTGAGGACATTTTGAATCTGAATCAGTCACTTTACCACTTTATCCTGTATACAGATTATCCCCTGCTTATAAACGGTCCATTCTGAGAGCATGTTCGTAAATTGGATTTGTTCTTAACTATATACAATTTAAAGCACACCAATCCACTTTACTAAATCTCTGCCCCCTTTCCCCACACGGTCAAAAACCGTGACCTTGCCTAAGAAAATGAAGCTCACAGTGGAATGTTGCCTTTAAATCGCGAGGAGGAATCCTGGACGGCATTTTGTCTCGGAGCCGTTTTCCACTTTATTGGACTGTGAATGTACAGGGGACTACCTGTACAGTGTCGCGGGGGAGGGGGGTGGATTGGTGCCTATCCCAGTAGACTTAGGGCACAAGGTGGGGTACATACACCCTGGACGGTGTGCCATTCCACAGTAGGGCACACACACACATACACACACTAGCACAAGCAATTTGGGAACGACCAATTAGTCTAATCTGCATGTCTTCGAAGTACCCAGAGGAAACCAACCAAGCACGAGGAGAACATGCAGAACCTGGACCTGAACCACCATGCTTCCTGCCTTAAATTCAGACTCCAGAAAACTGAGACTGACATGTTCTTTCAGCCAATTAAAAACAAAAAATGTTTGAGGAATTCCTTTAACTTTCAAACATGCAGGAAGTAAGCAACTTGCATGATGATGAAGACGAAGAAGCACCACGTTCGTTAATACACAAGCGTACCCTCAGGTGTACACAGCGAGCCCTTCCTCCTGGTCAGCGTCGGTGTCTTTTTAAATGAGACTAATTCCTTTAACATTTTATGCAGCAGAACCAACTAAGTGCATTTGAAAATAAAAGATCACTAGTATTTATAAACCAAACTTCAGGACTTTGTAGTTTAAAGAAATCTAGTAAAGAATTAAAGAAACCTAAATTTCTTACATTTATCTCGACTATGGAATTGATTTCTCACAAATCTCAAAAAAATTTAAATAAACAAACAGTATTCGGGAAAGTGCAGGAATACAAATGGGCTTCAAAGTCTATTAAATACATTTTATTAGCATTTCATTTACACATTATTATCATCATCATAGTCACTGAATAAATACTGTATAATCTCTTCCCCATCATGGTGGAGACCTTCACATGTTTCAAAATAAAATCACAGCATTTTTTTCTTTTTTAAATTAATTCGGCTCTCCGTTAGCAGATTAAAATGTCATTTCAGCGTTCTGGAACTTTTTACATAAGACAATGTGTGGGATTAAAAAAAAAAAAAAAAAAAAAACAATCTTAGTGTGAAGGTGCAAACGTAGTTTAGCTTAGTAAGTAAAATTTGTTTGTGCGTCAAAGCAATACTCCTCACCGCTTTTCATTCTCAGCACATACGTTATTTAACATCCTTACATTTAGATACATTCTTTAAAAATACTTCTTCTTTTTTCTTTTTTTTTTTTACAGACTGAAGACTGATTGTAATCTTCACTGCCAGTCCATGTACTCACGGCTCGATTCACTAGTGCCAGATCACAGAAGGAGCGATTACTGCTCGCAATCGTTCTATCAATTAAAAAATGTTTTTTTTTTTTTTTTTTTTAAAACATGGAGTGTGTGTGCACGCATGTGTGTGTGTGTTTGAGTGTTTTTTGTGTGCGGTCTGTCACTGATGAGCCGGCACTGTTAGCAACGCCTCCTCCGGCATCCGCGTCACATCTACATTCTGTTCAACACAAACACAGAAAGGAAATCACACACAGCGGGTCAATACAGCGCAGGGGGCACGCCAAGGACCAGGAGAGATCACACACACTCTCACAAACACACTCACACACACACAGAGCAACTCTGTAAAACAGGAACCCCAGGATGAGGAAGTGGAATAAAAAAATGTAAAAAAAGAAGCTTTGAATATAAACTTGAAGTGAGACGATCGAGTGTGATGTGAATTGTGTGATGTGGAACTTGGGGAATAAAAAGAAGCAAGCTGTGGTGAAAAGAGAAGCAACGTGATGTGACGAGACGGTTTATTACAATTAGATCTGTGTTTTAGGATATTTTAATCGATATTAGTTACAACATTAGGTAAAATTCCTACGATGTGTTTTTATTAATGCTGAAATGTATGTTTTCTTCATCATAGTGCTTATTGTGTATTATTTTTTATTAGAATTAGATATTATTTATTACAATACAATTCTTTATATTATATATAAATTAACTGCATTAATTTTTATCATCAAGCTATTTTATATGTACTGATATCAATTTATACAAGTCAAATAGTTTTTTTTATTTTTACATTAAAGTGTCTTATAAATGTAGTTACATTTATAAGACTAAATTAAAACATTTAGTTTTTTAAGCTGTAGACATTTATTGTTAAAATACATTATATTGGTTATATAGATTAATTTCTTTATAATGTTTATTGGTTATATATAATGTTTTTTCACAGTTTATTAAGTCATGCATATTTACTACACAATACATTTATGTTGTGTGTGTGTGTTTAAAGGTGCTATTAGTTAACATGTAAACAAACATCAATTAATACAGGTGTTACCTTACCTCGTGAACAGATTAAAACCCAGATTATTAACACTAATTAACTAAGTACAGCATTTAACACTAATCCCAACCACAACTCCATGACAATCACAAGCCCTGCAGACAGGGGGCGCTCACAATGCTGACGCGTCACACTAATGACCACACACTTCCCCTAAGACTCAACCGCATCGTCATCGATAGTGCTACTGCAGTTTCTTTCTAAATGCCACGTGTTGTGTTTGATGCTCAGGTTTCCTATTAATTAATAAAAAAAAATACATTGGACTGTATTGTGTGTGTGTGTGTGTGTGTGTTACCTCTGGTTTTTCTCTGTGCGTGTTCACTGCTTCCACCTTCAGGATGATGGTCTCCACTTTGCAGCCTGCAGGTAAAGACACCATCATCCAATCACGAAAACAATAATTAATAAGTTAAAGAATAAAACTGACTAAATGATTGATAATTTTTTTTTAAAAAAGCCACCGTTACCGTAAGCCACCGGCGTGAGCTTCAGCACTGTGTGCAACGAGCACTTCAGGTATGGCAGCTCCTCTGTAAAATACACACGGCTTTATTAACTGGTGGAAATTATTATTATATTATTAAAATTATTACATTAACATCCTAACACCTTTATTATAAACAGTAAGGAAGAAGCTAAACACAAGGTTGTAGCAAAAACAACACACAAGTTGGGATCAAAAAGTTTTGAGACTAGTTTTGTAACACACCAACATGCGGCAGGGAGCAGCGACCTTCATAAGTCAGCGTGCCAAAAGACATCTTACATCCTGTGTAAATAAGGAGCTGCGCAGCCGGTGCTATTCTGACCACGTCTGCTATTTCATCATGGACAGCAAGTTAGAACAAAGAGCGAACATAAATTTCTGCGTGAAACTGGCCAAATCTGCCACACAGACGTTTGACGCGGTTCGGCAAGTTTATGGCGCAAATCAAAGCTCAATACCGGTCACAAAACTGTACAGGTTCGACCCTAAGACACAACAGTCTGCACAGTGGAAGAGCCCATCATCTAAATGACCGGAAAAGACGAGGCAGGTCCGAAGCTCGGCCGAGCGCACGCTCATCGTCTTTTTCGATATTGGCGGCGTAGTGCATCGAGAATTCGTCCTCAGGGGGCAGGCCATCAACAGCCAATCCGACTGCCAGGTTAAACGGGTCTGAGGCAGGACGTATGGCAAAAGCGACCGGCTCTGGGGAGTGTGAACCTCCAAACTTTCTTAGTTTTATGCCATGTTTTTCACCATTGTTAATGCTTAGGTTTAAAAATCAATAAAAATGTAATCTTACTTCGGACAGACATGTGGTGCTTGAGATCATGTTTAGTACGGAGAGTGATAAATGTCAAATAAGAGATGTGAAGACACCAGGCGAAGTAAAATTTAAACGAGAGATCGCTCTTAAAAGAATCTTTTCTTTTTCATATTTGTACAGCTAAGTTTCTTATATTTTTCTAATATTGTAGATTTCTGTCTTCTATAGATATATTATCTTTATCCTAGCTAAATTTATTTTCTATTGTATTTCTTTTTTATTCATAATTATTGCCTATTATTAATCTTTTATTTTTAAGGTCACGGGTCACTTCATATCGTACTGTACATGACTGTGTATGTGACAAATTTGAAAGTAGATGTAGTAAATGGTTCGTGTTCGTTCACGGCTTGAGGGCCGTCGCAGACTTTTAAGGGTTAATTAAACCTGAGAGGAAGAATTCTTACCCGCCGGTTTGTCCAGGAAGTAGGCGAGCAGGCAGCGCATGACCGCTTGGTGGCAGATGACCAGGACGTTCTCCTGCCGCTCCAGCTCCATGATGACGGGTTCGAGCCGCTGCACCAGATCCTCGTAAGACTTCAAACCAACGAAACACAACTCATCAGTGCTTCATTCTATTTCATACTATATTTATGTTGTGATTTCCTTTCACATGCTGCCTATTCGATCGAACAAATGACAACTAAATAAATAAACGTTGTCTGGATGATGATAAGCTGTTTTTTATTGTGTAAACTAATCCCAGTGCCTTCCACGCGGACATGGACGATCCAAACAAAAGGAGATAAGGAGACGTGAGCTTTCTCTCACGCACATACACCACATTTAGAGACCATAAAAACAAGCTCGCTCATCACGGCGAGTCCTAATGGGTTTGTTCATCACGGCTTATCCTGTCTCACAGGAAGATTATCCTGCGTGTAATTAGTAGTAGCCTGGTTACACGTCTCTCTCTCTCTCTCTCTCTCTCCCGAACGCAAACACAAGCATCGAGTGAGGCTATAAAGAACTCGGCGTGTAATAAAACACACGGTACGTCTATGTGCAATGTGCTGCACACTCCGAGCGTCTCACCTCCCCTTTGGGATATCTGTAGCGATATTTGTCCTGGTCACGCAGCGCAAACTCCAGAGGATACCGCTGCTGAATCTCCTCGTACATCAGCTCCTCACACACACCCTGGACAAACATCAACACACAAGGGTGGAAACACATTTTTAATCACTCACTGTAAGGAGAACGTGTTGCCACATCTTTTATAATTAATTATACATTGCTCAAAAATCATAGCAACTCTTCCTCATCACGCATTTATTGACACACGACTAGAAAAGACACATCTTTGTTGTTTGCCTTGAGATGCAGGCAGAGTGATGACAAAGAGAGAGAGAGTGCAGGTTTTTAATCGACTCACAGCATCGATCTCGTTGAGAGCTTTCCACTGCTCGTACGGCACGCCCAGACCCTCGGCCGTCTGAATCGTCCGCTTCATCTGACTCGTCCACACCTTCAGATCGCTGATGTCCTGCGCGTGGATGAACTGTCCCAAGATGCGAGCAAACTGAAAAGACATCGCCAACGTTAATATCTTTAAACTTACATCACCAGAAACTCACTTCAGGAAAACCACTACACTCGACCTTGATGTACTGGTTTCATCTCTACCGCTAACAGATGTGAAACATACACAGTGGGTTGGGGAGAAACAGAGCTTTTTTTATATATATATATATATAAAAAAAACAGTGAGACATTTCGATTCTGACGCGATGCCGTTCCCTCACCTCCTTCCCCCGAGGCGTGAGACCCGAGTCGCCTCCGATTCTGCCTTTGACGTTGAGGTCGCTCTCTCCGTGCCGACACAGGTAGATGGAGCGCGGCGTGATGTGGATGTTCATGAGGTAATACACGATGCGGCTTTGGATGTGATCCTGGACTCGGTTTACTAAGTACCTCCGGCCCACGTCGATGATCTTTATGAAGGACAAGTCTCTATAAAAAAAAAGTAAATAAATAAATAAACACATAATGAGAAAGATTCCTGCTTGCTTTATCACTAATTTATTTGACAAAACTAACACTTCACTCTAAAATTTTAATTTTATTTGTCACATACAGTCATGTCATCACACACAGTCGTGAAATGCTTATACGACCGCCCGTGACCTTAAACATAAAAGCTTAATAATAGGGAATTAATTTGAATAAAAAAGAAATGCAGTAGAAAGTAAATTTAGCCAAGATAAGAATAATATAGATATAGAAGACAAAAATATACAATATAAGAAAAATATAAGAAAACTTAGCTGTACAAATATGCAAAAGAAATGATTCTGTACAATATAGAAAAATATAGAAATTTTAGAGTAAATAGAAATGACCGGGAGTGTGCAAATGTGCATCAAAGTGTCTTATTTAAAGTGACTTATGTGCAATGAGCCAAGAAATGAAATATAAATATGTACATGTGCATGAATGTGCAGGTGTGCAGTGTCCATAAATGTCTCAATGAGTATGAACATGCAAAAATGGTTTAGTTCTGTGTGGTGTACAGATTGAGAATTAGACAAGACCATAGATTTAAATTCTTGAAGACATTCTTCAATCCAGATTGTCCCTGATTTATGAACGAATTCCGTTCTGGGAGCACGTTCATAAGTCGGATTTGTTCTTAAGTCTGACAAAGTTTATCATAATTTTTATATACACTACCAGTCAAAAGTTTCTAATCCCTTTCTTCAAACTCTATAGTCGTTCCGGATGTTTATTTCTTTCTACGCTGTAAAACAATGCTAAAGGCGTTTATCCAAAATACACAATAATCTCCTCTGAACAGTTGATATTGAGATGTATATCTGCTACTTATGCTCTATAAATTGTTCATAACAGCTCTAATATGAGGTGCTGTTTGAGGTTAATTGGTGTTTTCTAAGTGAAAACTCTAAATGAACAACTTCTCTGCAGCAGAGGTAAGTTTCGGTCTTGATTTCCTGGGAAGGTCTTCATGAGAGACAGTTTCATCATGGAGCTTGATGGGTTTTGCAACCGGACTTGACACAATACTGTTCTTACAAGAACTGTTCCAGAACAGCAGACCTTTGTGTCTTAAAATAACAACCGACTGTTATTGCCATTGTTACTATTTAATTAATATATAACTCTATTAAATTTTATAATTAAAATAAATCCAAACTTTTGACCAGTAATGTAGATTTAAACATTTTAGTTTTATTTTATTGAGAAAATTGTGTGGAGAATTTTTTTTTTTTAGACTTAAATCCCTTTAATGAGGTAGATGTAGAAAAAAAACACTAGTTTAATATTTAATTCTCTTTATCGTCAGATATGTCTCAGTCCCGCTGGTAGTACTTGACCTCTTTCAATGGTTATGTAAATGAACATCATCCATTAGTACTCTAACTCATGTTCTTCCAGACGCTTTACATATGTATGTAACCTTGTGTCAGCTATTTAGACAGAACAATGGTGCAATTGTTCTACTCTTGAAACTACCATTGTGCTGTTTGCACAAAAACACGAATCTGTGCTGTAACTCTATAAAAGACTGCGTTTCCGCCCGGTCACCTGTCTAACACCTCGTCCAGAGGCTGGTAGGAGTTCTCGTAGCATTTTATCCTCTTCATGAAGTCCTCCACAGCCTGCTCGGTGTTACAGTGAGTGTAGTCTGGGCTGCCGAGTTTCACTTGCTGGAGGAAACAAAAATGAAGAGTAAGTGGTGTGAAAAAACTAACAGAAAACATTGCTGCAGGATAAGCGGCTGGATACTCACGATGATGTTTTCCGCAATAACGGCAGGATCTTCACATACAGACTCGACGAAGAAAACCTGAGAAAGAGAGGAAAAGTAATGATGCAAAGGAAAAAAAGGAAGAACAAGACACACCACCTTGGCTAGCTAGGTTTACTAATTCATTAAACAAAAGTTACACATTTACACAGATCGCACCTTAAACCCGTTCTGTTCAGCAAACCGAATGATGGTGTCTCTCCTCTCTCTCGTCGTATTCGTGGCATCAAATACCTGCAGGAAAAGAAGTACACACGTTGATCAGGGACGAAGCCGTGCAATGGACGAGATGCTCCATCAGGTTCTTTCACATTTTAACTCACCGCCACTTGCCCCCCGTCTCCAGTGAGATACTGATGCACATCGTTAAGAGCTGCTGATGCACACTGCCTGAGGACACAGGAAGTCAGCATCAAGTCAAATCGCTTGCAATAACAGAACACGTAACTTATTGGTAAAAATGTGTGGCGAATAATATTGTTACTCTTTAATGACCACACATTTTAATTACGGATGGACACTCTAAGCACACTCCAACCAGAGCTTTCTGTTCTCAACACGCTCAATATGCAGGAAACCGCCGAGACTCACTTTCTGATCTTAAGCCCCTCCTCGTTGTTCGGGCAGAAAAACTCGAACGATTTGTAAATCTTCACACATTCTCGTCTGTACTGCCCGACGTTAAATTCTGTAGGACAAAAGAAAAAACGAGGCACTTTCAGTCAATTGAGCATCTATGGCACATTGTACACTACGTAGTGAGCGCATATAGTGACGAGGAAACTATACAAGATGCAGCACATCTACACAAAGTTTAAAAAAGTATTATTTCCGTATGAAATTTTTTTTTTACAATTTTAATATTATACAAAGATAACCCGAGTAAATACAAAATGCCTTTTTTAAATAATGATTCCATTTATTAAGGAAAGAAGCTGTCCAAAACTACCTGGCCCTATGTGAAAAAGTATTTCCCCCCCTGTGGCATGACCTTAAACAGCCCGTTCATGCATGAAAACTCTCCAATGTGGCTGAATTAAAACGATTCTGAAAAGGAGAGTGGGACAAAATTCTTCCACAGCGAGAAAACGCATTGGCAGTTATCGCAACCGCTTGATTGCAGATGTTGCTGCCAAGGGTGGCACAACCAGTTGTTAGGTTGTGGCCAGGAACACTCTGCCCTGAATATCTGGGCAGAATGCAACTTTTTGTTGGCTTTCTACTGAGTCTAACATTTTTCAGTGCTTGTGCGTCAATACCTTTCGTTGGCACGCCAATCCAGTTAAGGTAGCGGGTGAGTTTTTTGGAGATGTACGTCTTGCCCCGGGCGGGTAGGCCGACTGTGACGATGACGGTTGGACAGTTGGTCATGCATACTGGAAAGACAGAAACATCGAACCATATGAACAACACAGATAAACAGATTGATAGATAGAGACAGTTATTTATGCAACAGTGTTGATTTACAGTGCCTGATAACACGGGGACTGCATTAAACAAGACTTTAATGCTGCGTGTTCTCTGCGTTTATTACAGCTGTAAATATCGTTGCGGTAACGGAGCCGATAAAGCACGGCAAACCTCCTGTTTTATTGGCCGAAGTACTCGAGCAGCGTCTTGTATCAGTAGAGCAGGGGTCAGATGAAATGTTGGAATAATTGCACAACGTCCCATACTGATATCAGGGGATTGTGGAGAATCGAGGTGAAGAGTTCATACTGTTAGGAACTTAAAATAGGGTTAAAAGAAGAATCTTTAACATTTTGATCATTAAAAGTTGTCACGCTTTCAAAAGGACACCCAGTCTGACTTAAGTCCTGTATGTATTTTAGAAAACAATGCACCACGCACTAAATGATGAATGCGAGCCCAAAAAGTGATGTCTCCATATGAGGACGCAGGGACCCAGAAGGTTAAAAATATTCATGTTTACATAGAAATTAAGACTGAACTCAAGGTTTCGCTATAACGTTATCAAACAAAATGTGTTCTAACAGAATCAGAATCATACAGACATAAAGTAGCCCTAGTGTGCATCACATATACTATAATAATTAGTGTAAATAGCAAGCAGCAGTGATGTGCAGTAGGATGCTGGAGTTTGTATTGTAAGAACCATGATGGTGCTTTTACACACCATACAGTAAGACACTTTAGCTTCTAACAGTAAGAGAAAGTAATAAGGCTATTTTATTTCATTAATTTTTGTTTTCTTTGAAGTCCGGAAAAACAAGGCAAAACTAATTAACGTGTCTCAATTAGTGTGCTATGAGCGTCGCGCGCGAGAATACTAGACAAACAGCGCGTGACATTAGCACGCGGGCGGGCGCGCGCACACAAGTTTCCATAGTTACCCAGGTTCTTCCGTAACGGCCGCGTGTTATATTTTCGTACCTGCTATTTTTGTGCGCGTTTTGTACGTACTGTACGACGCCGGGGCGCCTGGTGGCGGCTAATAAGCTACAGTAGAGTACCTGTCCTCTGAAATATCTGCTTTTCCGGATGGCCGTTTTTGCTGGGCATCCATATCTTCTTCAGCGGGTTCTGAGTGAGCTCTCTGGACGGTGTAGGGTTACAATCCTCCGGGAAGTCGCTGTTGTTGTTGTCCATTGTGCTGCTGTTCCGTGTGTGTGTGTGTGTGTGTCTGATCTACTTCAGTAGTCAAGTACTTCAGGATGTCAAGTACACAAACACACACACGCCGCATGCACGCGTCTAAAGCGTGTGAAACAAAGCCTAAACGCAGAGTAACATGATTGGACTGGTGGTTTTACAACCCAATCACGGTGCAAAAACCCGCCTCGCCTGTAACCGAGCCAAATGACACCCACAAGACCCAAAGCTGAGCACAGGAAGTGGATTAAAAGAGCCTGAGAAACGGAGAACCGGCATTACCGTAGATACCATAAAAGACGCGCATTTACCACCTGAACTGCGTTTTTTTAAAACCTCTCTTTATCCCAGGTCACCCAAATGACCTCACATCACATCACATTTTCTCTTTTTTTTTTCTTTTTTTTTTAGAAACTTACACTACTCACAATAAGTTAGGGATATTGTTATTTACATGAATGCTTTTCCTATTTGCTCTGAATTTGAATGAAATAAATAAAGGTTCCCTTTGATATTTCTAATAATGTTTGAGAAGAAACACCATTTTCATTAGTTTAATATTTATTACCCCAAAAATTTAGACAATAACAGGGATAGCGCCAAATAACAAAAAATGACAATGTCAGTAGCGGGTGTTTCCACTATTTGCCGTAATGACAGCTTGACATCTGCGTCTCATCCTCCTCACTAGCCTCATGATGTTGTTCTGAGGCAATGCGTTCCACTCCTCCACAAGTGCTACATGCAGTTCTGCCAGGTCACGTGGGGGTGGGGTACGATCATCCAGTCTCTGGTCCCAGACGTGCTCTATGGGGTTCAGGTCAGGGAACTCTGATGGCCAGACCATATGAGGCACTCCAACTTCCTGAAGTCGAGCTGTGACAATTCTGCCACGATGTGGTGGAGCATTATCATCCATGAACAGAAAGTTGGGGGTGTGCTGGCGGAATCGGGGGATGATGATGGGTTCTATGATGTCTCTGAGGTAAGAACGTGCAGTGACTGAGCCATGTACGATAACCAAATCGGTTTTGCGCTGACTGGTGATGCCCGTCCAGACTGTTGCACCACCTCCACCAAAGCAAACCCTGGGGACCATGTTGACCTCAGCGTATCGCTCACCGCGCCTTCTGACCACTGCTGCACTGTCCAGGTCACATGGTCTTGTGCCCATTGCAAACGTTCACGGCGGTGTCTTGGTGTCAATGGAGTTACCTGCAACAGTCGTCTGGCATTCAAGTCAAAGTGGTGGAGTCGTTGCGAATGGTTTGTCTGGAAACCATAGTACCCCTCGCATCTCGTAAATGGGCCTGCAGCTGTGTGGCAGTTGCATAACGATGTTTGAGTGCATAGGTCCTTAGGTACTGGTCATCGTTGCGGTCTGTCACTTGTGAGGCTCCACTCCTGGGTGTGTCATGAACTCTGCCAGTAGTTCTGTGTCTTGATGCAAGTCTGCTGATGACACTTTGAGACACACCAAGTTCACGA
>JAQQZT010000016.1:20603751-20623703 GCA_030068275.1 Clarias platycephalus
CAAATGTTGGTATGGTTTTATATATAATTATAAGCAAAACATCAAATTAAAGAAGCGTTCAGTTTTTATCCGATTAAATCGATTAATCGAAAAAATAATCACCCAACTAATCGATTATCAAAATAATCGTTAGTTGCAGCCCTACAAATTTCTTTAAAAATGTCAGTTCTTAAGGCAAAAATTCATTCTTAATGTGGGGGGTCCATATGCCGAGGTAACTCCGTATGTGCTTATATACAGTAGATCCTTAATGTTAACGGGGAGGCTTCAGCCTTTGAACTGTGTATTTAGGTTCTTGTATATGTCCGGTAGAACAAAAGTTATCATTACTTTTATAATGTGTACATTTTACCACTTTACCAGATTATTTATAATTGTTTACCGGAATATGGGAATGACGTTGCAAAAATGTAGAACTCTCAAAATTACTGTATCATATTATTATTATTTTTTGTCACAGAAACAACCGCAAACAACCAGAAAAACAAGTGATCATGTGTATCTGTGCTATTTCTTTTTCTATAATTTTTTTGCTCTGTCAAGTTTGTATAGTTGGTTAAAATTTACTTTATTTTATTTATATTAATTCAGTTCATTATATTGCCTGCGGTCGGTTGTGCTGAAATAAAGGATATGTATGGAGTGTCGCTCTGTACTGCACAATCCTTAGCCCTATATATGTTAAAAACAGCAAAACAAATAATGGCTAAAAGTTTTAAGGACTACTAAACAGTTTTTAGAAGAAAGAATTTTGGGAAGTTTTTTTTTTTATTTCTTAGAAATTTAACTTAAGTAATAATTTCATATAAGAAATAATGTTGAGGTACTTAAAAGAAAATTGTCTAAATTGAGTTCGAAAGGTAAGATAATACAGTAACCTTGAGGTAAAGACTCATACTGACATAAGTCACCATTTAAACATATTGCTGCTGCCAAAAATAAACTAACTTATGAACTTGTATCTTATTTGCAGACGGTCCTGTGACCTCCAGCGTGCATCTGGGATGAGGGTCAGCATCTCCAAATCCGAGGCCATGGTTCTCAATTAGAAAAGGGTGGGTTGTCTTTTTCATTGCGGATGTGAGATCCTGTCTCAAGTGGAAGAGTTTAGGTATCTCAGGTTCTTAGGTAAGAGTGCGGGCAAATTGGAACGAGAGACTGACAGACGGATCAGCAGGAGGAACGTGGACTGTTGTGGTGGAGACAGAGCTGAGTTGAAAGGCGAAGCTTTCCATTTACCAGTCAATCTACATTCCGACCCTCACTTACTGTCACGAACGCGAAAGAGAAGGTGAGGAGCTCAAACATGTGGGTGGAGCTCAGGGTAGAGCCGCTGCTCCTCCATATCAACAGGAGCAAGAGGTGGTTCAGGCATGTTCGACATGGAAAAAGTCCTGGGCCAGACACAGGACAAGATGCAGAGATTATATCTCTCGTCTGGCCTGAAAGTGCCTCCGTACCTCAGTGTGTGAGCTTGAGGAGGTGGCTGGGGAGAGGGAGGTCTGACCCATGACTGGCACCCGAATAACTGGTAGAGAATGGATTGTATGGATTGGCTTGGATGGATCTTATGCATTTATTTTCTTTGCTACCTGACCATAAGAAAATTTTATTAGTATGAATGAGAGAAAAAAAAAATCTGATTTTACGAGCATTATTATAATCACTATAATAATAATATAATTATAATCTTTAACCGAAAAAGCACCGGAAAATAAAAGTAAGCACATAAAAGTGTGTTTCCCACACTTTATTCCCTGCGTAATATCTCCAACATGAGAAAGTGTGATATCAACCAGCCTGATTCAGTGCTACTACACGTGGTCAACCAAAAGGTGGCGCTCAGGGACATCAGCAGTCTGGATCCACACCCAGAGCATATAATCAGCAGCATCAATAAAACAGCTGTATATTGTTTGTTTGTTTTTTTATGAAAGAGAAAGTCAGAGGTAAATAGAAGAGACCTAGACATTTAACAGAGACTGTTTTGTGCTGAGATTTATTAACAAAATGACTAACAGAATAAATCCAAAGATGAAACCAATGACAAATGGGAAAGAATGGAGAAAGAAAGATTTTAGTGAAAATAAAACTATGAAATAAATGAGAAAAAAAACACAGTGAGATAGACTGTGAAATCTGCTCACATCATTGTCCCTCGTAAAGATAATGGTTAAAGGGGAAAGAACAAAACCACACCATTCACCTTAATTAAATGTCACAATACACTTTGTTATAAGTTTTAGTATAAATACAATACCTTTTTACAATTCCTTGTGTTTTTCCCTCATTTTTAGTGACAACTCGTTTATTTTCTAGCTATTAAATTATTAAACCCAGATTTTTCTTTGACACTGGAGACTCCTTCCATCACTATTAAAAATTCCTTTAATGTTAGAAATCTTTCTCGTGAGAGAAATACTTTTTATGACTGCTACATCGTAAAAAAAAAAAAATGGATATAAAGGATAAACAATCTTGTGACTTTTTTTTTAGGAAGTTAAAATTCAAGAAAAAACCCTGCTGTTGTGAAAGTGGAATGAAACACCTCAGGATATGCTGTTAAAAGAAAATACAGTCCCCGACTTACGAACGAGTTCCGTTTCGGGAGCACATTTGTAAGTTGGATTCGTTTTTAAGTCAGACAAAGTGAGTCTTACACCGCATTTCATCGCGAGTCAAACTGTGTAGGTGAGATTTTTTGTCTCAGAGCTGTTCTCTTTTTTTGTTTTCTCTTTTGCCATTTTGTCTCAGAGCTGTTCTCCACTGTATTGGACTGTGAACTCTTTTTTTTTTTTTTCCAAAATAAAGAATATTCACCATCAAGACAGATTTACAGGACAGACATTTTCTATCATCGTTCTGTGGACTGATTCATGGAAACCGGTGAGGCCGACTCATTTTCCCCACACACATGCCATATACCAGATTTTAGACATTTTATACATTCACTGTCACACTGAAAATATTGTATATAATTGTAAATATTGGTATCTAGTGCACTACAGTGTCTATTTTTTGTACAATACACATGAGCTACGTCCGCGATTTGTTGGCATCTACGAATGTTTGTAGAACCCCTGTCCGCTCGCACCTGCAGTAATTCATAACTCGAATGTTAGTAAGTCAGGGACTACCTGTAATTATCTTTAGGATGTTAACACTAACCAATCCATCATGTATTATTTCATGACAGCAGTAGGTTAATTAGTTCATTAGTGGTTTAAATATAATTAACTAGTGCTAGTGCAGAATTTGTCATCTGATGAGCAGATGAACACGTGAAAAAGACTACATGAAGGCGTAAAAGACTACAGTACGCACAGTACAGTGATGAGACTCTTATCTGCAGTAAAACATTTGAACGGTGCAGAAATTTTAAAGAAGGCCATACGTCTGTGAATGGTGACCGCGGTCGAGGTGACTCGGAGCCCACTGGAGTCGTTCACGTAAACGATCAGCAAATAGAACGCCGGACCCTTGAAAATCAACGTCGCCAACTTGCAGAAGAGACACATCCGTCTGTGGGAACTGTTCACACAATCATTCACCAGCACTACCTAGACGGTACAGGAACTCGACTGGGAGTTATAGCCGCATCCCCCGTACAGTCCTGACCTCACTCCAGGCCATTTCCACATGTTTGGGCCATTAAAGGAGTTCCTGGGAGGCCCAGCTTCAGACATGAAGCAGAGAGTCCGATCATGCCCCTGCCGTACTAAGAAAACTTTCTACCTTGATGGTGTCCAAGCACTAGTGAAACACTGGAATAAGTGCATTAGTGTATCAGGGGATTATATAGAGAAATAAAGGGAGGTTTTACTCTTATAACAGTGTTCTGTAATTCTGCACAATCAAAAGTCATGCTTTGCCTTGAATGCCATTGTATATTTAGTAATATAATACAACATAATAACCATAGTCCATTAATGTGATATAACACGAAAGAAAATATCGTGACATGGCCATTTCCCAGTTGTATATTTAACAAAGCAGCACTGTGACTTTTTCCAAGGCTCCTCCTTTACTGTAATGAGCGTGTAAACAAAGAGCACGACAGTAAACACCAGGACAGATACAGTCAGGCATGTGTTTTCTGTGTACAGGGGTGTAGATTCTGGCTTGGTCACTTTCTCTGACACTCTGGCTCTTATATAATTCACAGACTGCCCTGCCAAATACTCCTCTAATCTCTTATCCACAAACTGTCAGTAGCAATCAGTGCTCAGGGGAAAACAAGGTCTCCACCTGTACAGTAAACAGCATGGAGGTGCATATAGTTTTTATTTTTCTGTTGCAGGCAATCACACACAAACATTTCTTAAAAACAGTTGCACACAGACTTTCACAACATCGCATGCACATGTACACTCAAAGAGCTTAGAGTGTTTAACTAATGGTTTGAGGTAATGAAAATACAATTACACACCATATTGTTTTTTCTGCTTCCCTTTTTCTGGGAAGAGTACTAAAAACGGTACCTTCCCTCGTCAGTTTATTCTCCAATAACAGCACTCTTGAAAATGGAATCGGGATTATTCTCCAATCATTACAATACATTTTAATGTATTAATGAATGACATACTTTTTTTTGTTTTCAACCATTTCTTCTACATAGAGTCACTGTTGTGAAACAATCCCAAGACAAGTTAGCTCTTGTTATTACTGTTACAATGTGCAGACACAATGTGGAGACTCCTTACGGAAATGGTCAACAAGGATCTCCTACCAGGACCTTTAAGTGGATTAATTATTAAGCATGCTTATACACGTTTTAAAAACAAACTGTCATGCAAATGACATAAATGTAATGGGACATGTAATGTGAACTACCAGCAGATAAACAAATCTCACTCACCCAATGTCTATACCACTCTATGCTGTATTCATTGTTGCAGGGGGAGTAGACCCCATCCCAGGAGACTTAGGGGCACGAGGCGGAGTACACCCTGGACAGTGTGCCAATCCATCACAACGCACACACAAATATATGCACAGACACACACTACGGCCAGCGCTAATTAGCCTAATCTTTGGACTATAGGAGGAAACTGGAGTACCCACCGGGCACGGGGAGACCATGAAAACTCCATGCACACAAAGCGGAGATGGGAATCGAACCCAGATCCTGAAGGCATCGTGTTGGTAAAACTATTTGCACATTGACAGACAGCACAGCATCCTGTGTGATAGGAGTGAAATATTTGCTTAGAATTTGTAGAATCAAAATACCGATCGAATGGGATGAAATTCCAGTCCCTAATATATAGAGTAAAGATTTTTTTATTTTTTTTTGCATATCTACCTAAGAAAGAGATCAGTGCAAGCAAAACTCAGTGGTCATGTGCTCCTAAGCATTATCTCATGAATGCATTGATCCACTGACTGAATTTACTCACAGGCTATATTACGGTGCAAAAGTAAACACACCATGCAAAACAAGGATGTCCTAATGATTCAAGAATATCACATGCAGCTAGTTTTTTTTTTTACATGCATTGAATGCATTCACTCAAAAGCACAAAAATCACTGTCAACACACAAGGCAAACAACACGTCCAATGCCAATGCCAATGGACGACCATCTAACACCTCTAACACAGCTTCTAGACTGTTTAACAAGCACACTCAGATTTGTGCATGTATATCCTGACACACCTTGCTGTCTAATGTAAAGTGCATGACATTTGACACAGACACTTATTGTCATGTTCTACTTGTACTACTCGATACATGAACGTGAACGTGCACGCTCCTGATGCTGCTGCACACCGCCTACGTGCACGCTCTTGTTTACTTCTTCCTCCTCAGCGCGCGCGAGGAGCGACAGAGAGAAAATAAACACAACCGTGTTCACTTTAAAAACCAAACGACTCTCCGGTTTGTGAGGAGAAAAACGCGTCTTTCCTTACCCGCCCTGGCGGAATTCGGTGTGTTTTTGCACTTGGCAGCACCCCTCATCTTCTCTTCAGCTTTAACACCGTCCGTCCTTTGCGTTCGTGAGCGCCTGAGCGTGTAGGGATGACTCTGATTCGGTTCCTCCGACTCTTTTAAAGCGAGTCTTTTTGAGGAGTCGACTCCCAACCTCGAATGAATCACAAACATTTTTGGAGGCTTTTTTTTTTTTCTTTAAACCCCTACACTTTATCATCGGTTTTTTCCCCCTATGACTATCCAGTTCAATTAAACATCATACTGATTTATACCCTATCACTTTCCGGACAATGAGCTCCTTGCTTAATAAGTGAATAAAACGTGATATATGGATAAAATCCCAGCGTGAGCTCCAGAGTGTGGAGACTTTTGTCGTATTTAACGTAAATGAAGCCTACAGAATGTTTCTAAATAAATTTGTGAATCAAACAAGTCCTAACGCGATTCATTTTAACGGATTTGTTCAAAAGAGTCGACTCATCGAAGTGAATCACTGAATTCAGACAGAAGCTACACACCCACTTTTAAATTGAAAGTGAAGAAAGAAGACTAACATTTAAAAAAATACATGAAGTGTGCAGCTTAGGAGAATTTTTTGTTATTAATTATGTCGTTAGTAAGATGTATTATTATTATTATTGTTATTATTATAGCAGCACATTGGTCATTCTACAGAAAAGGTGGAATTTAGGTCATAATCTCCTGAAATGTATTTCTTCTTTCACACCTAAACTTCTTTAGTAGCACTTAGGAGAGCTTAATGCTTTTTATATCTATATTCTTTTTAATACATTTAATAACTGTCATTTTTTTTCACTTCCCAGTAACACTAATGACGGTAACATCAATGGCAATTTAGAGAAAATCCTAACTATTTACAAACTGGCTTCCGTGTGTAAGACCTCATGGCTTCCACTTATGTCAAAATCAGTTATTATATGTAATAATTTTTTATGTTCCATTTTTGACAGTTATAATTATAAAATGAGCAACCCCAATGACAGACTCAAAAGGTGTGCATAAAATTGAGAAATAAATCATGACATTTCTAAACAAATGAAGAGACACTTCAAGAGATTGCTTTTGTCCAGCGCATTTCATCTAGTGACTTCTGATGCAGGAACAATTTTCAATTGTCAAATGCATTTCAAAAGAAGACTCTTTGTGTAACAATAACCCCAATGATATAGTCTGGACTGACTCAAATTAATTTCATATTACTAATTATAATCAATTATTATTTCATAATTTGAGTGTTTTACTTATATACAATATTTAGGTTATTGTAAATCAGATTTATTTAAATAAAATATATATCTTTAGATATATATAGTCCCACTTCCACGTATGATCGTAATGACAAGACACTTCCTTGAACTTGGCCTTTAAAAAATGCTACATTTAATATTGAACATTAAAGTAGGAAAACGTGTTTGATAATTGTAAGTACATACTATATTTTTTGAACATATACAAAAAGTAATGTGTCTGTGAATGATTTTTGCATCAGTAAAACTAAGTGGCAGCATTTTCAACAGTAATGCAATAATGCAGCTGTGTTTAAAGGTCATGACCTACCATTATGGAACGACCACATTTTTAAGGTCCTTTGTGTGTTTACGAGCATCATATTGTACATTCCTTGATGCAACTTACTGTAAATGTAGATGTGCATGTGTAATATTTCATCCTGAGTTAAAGTTTGAGCATTGAGATATGTTTAGATATTTTTAAATAAGCAGTATTAATAATCCCAATGCTATATTTCCTTAAATCCCCTGAGTGTTATATTCAGGTCTAACTGGATTAGGCCAGTGTGACAGTGCAGGTAATTATGAAGCCGCTCCCTGCTGACTTTTGGTCTAGATTGAGGAGGACGATTTGACCTACTGTAGCCATCGGTGTGCTTCTGCATTCAGACTCATATTTAGCTCAGACACCAGAACATTCTGCGCCACGAAAATAGCCAGCTGAGGTGTGCGTATCAGCTGATAATGTCAAGTGACAAACAAATGAGTAAACAGTCTGACATCCATGTGAACTTAGGCCTAGTTTATGATGGTGATGATGATGATGATGATGATGCACATGAAATAAAAATTAAATCGATTAAAACTTTTAGTTTTCACCCGAAATCAGATTTCAACATCAGGGTGAGTCAAGTGCCAACTAATAATCAACTTCTGTGCCATTGTTTCAACACGTTATTGCTAAAATTCCCCTGAACATCCTCATCAGGAAGAAACACAATGATTCACTGCACAGAGAGAAACAGGTGTTACAAAACACACTGCAGACAAAAAAGTAATTTCTTCCTATGAAACACCCCAGATTAAACTAGGATGAAGGATTGTTTTTAAATCACGCACCTTCGCAGAATTAAAACGATAGATTAAACCCTGTGAATCTAAGAATAACAAGTTAATCCTGCACAGGAATGCGACGTCAGCCTGGGGGGGTGTGGCGGACAACGTTCGGTCAGTGACCCTAAAACTATGGGGTATTCAAGAGGAAAATCCTTGAGCTCTGAAGACTGTGGCCGTCCACCAGGGCCGCTGCTATTTCAGGAGCTGCAATGATAGGTTTTATCAGCTCGACTCAAGATAATAGCACTAATTATGAAGAGCTGCGTGACTGTGCAAGAAGAGCTGACACAGAAACAAAACACAGGATGGAAATTTTGTTGAAAAATAAGGATGAGGGAGCGATCGGAATGGGACAAAGGCAGGTTTGTAAGCTAGGAATGTAAGAGAAGGTTGTAAAACTGAAGAGGAGAGTGAGAACAGCTGAAGGAGTCAGACAGATGGGTCAGTGCCATGACAACTGCCTGAACTTTCTCTGACCTCCTCAAAAGGTCTTCTACAGGAAAAGCACCATGACTACTATCTTTGTCCAACCCATTCACGCCCATTTTTAGAAGTAGAATTTTTAATTGGTTAAAAAAGAACAAACATGCAATTCCAGAACAATTAAATAATTACCTGATTAGTGTGTGACTGAGAAAAGACAAATATCAAATATATGTGGTGATTTTTTCATTAGCATGTCAGACAAAAATAAAAATTAAGGAATGAAAAGTATTTTTTCCTGTTGTAAAGAAAAGCAAGATGAAAAATACAAATAGACGTTATATTAAAAATTAATCTTTAAAATAGTACAACAATGAAATACAATCACTTTCCTAATCTGAAGTATTTCCTCATCTGAAGTTCACAAACTTTATTCTAGTTAGATGATCTCAATCTATTCAGAAACTATTCAATAACTAAGGCCGTCCGGCTAAATGCAAAGAAAATTCATAAATAAATTAATAATAATTATATTCAAACCTTTTTTCATTTTTTTTTTTTAATCATTGATCAACCATGCATGTCCTCCTAAAATGAATCCACACACCCCTCTATCGTCCTTTTGTCTTTGACCTCAAATTAATTTCGAGGTCGCCTCCTTGCAATAAAGTATTTATAATTTTTTCAAAGACAGAAGATGCAATACAATAGTCATTAAAAATTAAAGCTCAGCGATCTCCTCCCTGAACCCAACCCTGTTGTTTGAAGGCCTGGAAACTACAAGAGTGTAAGTGTCAACTGTACAACTTTACTGTAGAAAAGAAAAGAAGTCAGAATCAGGATGAGAATCATCATCTCATTTGGATGCAGAAGAAGGAGAAGTCGCTACTGCGCCTACATTGTAATAGATTTGATGGTGTCTTTCTGTTTCAGGTCCAGTGAAAGCCCAAAAGTCTAAACGGCCGTGATGCTGACCAAAGCGTTTATTCCCAGTGTGGCGTGTGAATGGCTGTCTCCTGTTTTGCTGTGTATTATGGTCCAGGTTGTTAGGTGTGCCACCTCTTGTCAATAAGTGGACTCAAGATTGTTGAAAACGAGTCGGATCAGACTGGTGTAAACTTGATGAGCTGGTTGTGCTCATTCAGTGCCAGAAAAAGATACGAATTTAACTTTCAATCAATTCTTAAAATGTAAATCATGAAAAAAATGTTCCCCCCCTTTTTTAAAGGATGGATCTTTAGTTTACAAACCCTTTACATGGTATCCTTAAATATAGAAAAATCTGAAACAAAAACACCACTACCATACTACTACTACTACTACTACTAATAATAATAATAATAATAATAATAATATCAAAATAAAATATGGCATCACACTACTAACTATAAATCTGCCCATTTATTTTGAAGCTGCTACACTCTTGAAAAAATGTAGAAACCTTAAGGGTTCTCCTGATGTCCTACTGAGGAACCCATAATAGCCCAGGCCCATTTCTTCTTTAAGGGATATAACGCAGACCAAATAGACCACATGGAACACATTTTGAAAGACGTCACATGAAATTTGCCCTGAAAATAAATTTTAGGGTTAAAAGCCATATGTGACGTATGTCACAGCAACATTCTCTTTATTTATTTCATATCAATTTATCCAAGAAATGTAGTCAGAATAGGTTAAATATAAAATATAAGTGGTTATTAAATCATGCAGAATTATTAAATAGGATTAAACTTTCCATAACAAAAAACAAGCTTTTTAACATTATCCAGTTCAATCACATGTGCTACCCAGGCACACCGGGACTGTCACAGATTGTCACATGACTGCACCAGGATTATTTTGTCAGTTAGGGACTTCATGAGTTAACAAGGATGAAGCCAAATAAGGAACTTTTCCAAACATTGTGACACTACTGTATGGGTTCACTACAGGTTCCATGTAGAACACTACAACAAAGGGTTTTCTTTTTCTTTTTTTTTTAAAACACAAACCTTTTTTTTTTTTTTTACAACCTCTTAATTATATATAACTATAAATATATATAACTATAATTATATAACTTTTGTTCTACTTGACATATATGACAATCCAAATTCACAGTTTGAAGTCTGAAGCCTCCTCGTTAACACGAGGCTGGCGAGGTTTCTATATAAGTATTTCAAAAAGTGCTGCTTGAGTTATATGGGTTTGAAGATTTAACATGGATTTTCATTGATTTTTTTTTTTTCCTCAGCTAATTTTAGTGCAGGGAGAGTTCTTGCGAATGATTTATCTACAAATTTGAACAAATTAGTCTATTTTTCATGGGAAATGTTTGGAGAAGCTGCTTTTCATCATCTGTTTCTTATTCTGTAGGTGATGAAATGATTTCCTGTAACACGCTTTGAACCACAAAGAAGTACTCACGGCCTGTTGTGGAATGTTTTCTAGTTGCAACAGCGTGTTTAAGGCTTTAATAACTGCGTGACACAGAATGGCGCAAGATCACCTACTCAGACACAACACTCCATGTCTCCTTTTGGTTTGTCTGATGGTAATAATAAAAAGGATCAACAATCCAGATCTGTACTTGTACATATAATTCTTTTGTTATTCGAGGTATAAACATTGTGAGTGTACACAAGGTCGGGTAATGTGCCCTAGCACACATTGTGCTCTATTTGAAGGTCCCTTGAGGCTCAGTGTTTCTGAGTGCGTGCTGTAAAAGAGGAAACACTATAAGGAGGAATAACTAAAGAAGAAGAAAAAAAACAACACCAAGCTTGGCCTGATCTCGGATCGGCTCATACGTGTGCATGTAAAACAATATAAACCTGTTACTCCAGGTTTGATGAGCAGTGTGATTATGGTAAGTCATGCCAGTCAGCATGTGAAATATGAGAGTCTGACTGGAGGGTTCAGTCACATGAGCCACAGAGGAAGCGGCGTCAGTCGCTCTTTAAGGCAGAAAGTAGGTAAAAGGTCATTCCGGCTCGAGTATATTCATAAGGCGGCAGTCTGACAGAGGGAAGCTGGAGCTCGTCCACATCTCCGCTGCTTTCTGTTATTTATACACCATAGAGATTAGAGAGAACAAGGAAACACAGATTAGCCTCTTAGTGTCCTCTGCATCAGGCCTACATTTCTGCATCGCATGCTAACGTTCCTGTTTTTCTTCTTCTAAACAGAATAATAATTTTTTTTTTTTTTTTGCCATGAGGGGCTGGGTTTCTTATTAAAAAAAAAAACAGCAACAAAAGGCCTGGTTTATAAAAAGCAGTATTTATATAAGCAAAGATTGGTCAGGTTTTACCCGGTGCTCTCTTTATCCTCAAATGACACACACTCACACACACACAGAAGAAAAAAAACCTTTATACACATGGATTACAGTTAAACTGTCTGGGATTATCAACCTGAAACACTGGCCTGCACTGCTGCTTCAGTCATAAATATACTGTAGTTCCGTACTCCCTTAAATGAGAAACACTTGGTAGTGCACAGTGTGTCAAACAGGGAGGCAGTTAGGATTCAGCCTGCTGCACTCGCGACATTCATTCATTTATCTATACGGAGGCCTGGAGACTTTGGGCCTGAGGTGGGGTACACCCTTGCCGGGATGCCAATCCATCACAGGGCACACACACTCACACGCTCATTCACACACTACGGGCAATGCCAGTTAGCCCAACCTGCATGTCTATAGACTGTGGGAGGAAACTGGACTATCCGGAGGAATCCCACCAAGCACAGGGAGAACATGCAAACTCCATGTACACAGACCTGAGGTGGGAATCGAACCCTGACCCTGAAGGTGCAAGTTTTTCAATGTACGCATTATGTACATGATGTGAAAACATGCACCAATCAGCCATAACATTGAAACCGCCTAGGTTTCAGGTTCCATTTATGCCACCAAAACAGCTCTGACCCCTCGAGACATGTCTCCACAATTCCTCTGAAGGTGTGCTGTGGTGTCTGGTACCAGGATGTTGGTGGCAGAATTACTGTTACATACAAGGTTCAGACAAGTCTGTCCAGAGCATTCCATGGATGATTGATCAGATTAAGATCTGGGGAATTTGAAGAAAGCTGTGATGCGCTGAGTGCTCTGATATTTTCCCATCACAGCCAATGATGAAAATTCATGCTGCATTGGTTTTTCTGTGCGATCAGACCAGACAGGGTGGCCCTGAGCCTTGGGTGCAATTGATAAATAAAAAAAATTATTCAATTCACCGGGCAGTGGTGTTCATTTTATGACTGATCATTGTTTATTATCATCAGACTTGAGTACAGTGGTTAAGTGGTTGCCAATAGTTCTTGGTGGAATTAATGGATGTTATATAATGAGAGGATCTTTCCAGGAATGGTTTCTCTTTAGTAGCATTAAAGCCTCTGATGCTGCACTGGAGGTCGGAAAAACACAACTCTTCATTACTTGGAAAGCTAGAATGAAAAAAAAAGAAAAAGTCGTATTCATGAAACCCAGCAGTAAACAAAGTACCTTAAAATAAGGTACACTGAACATAGACACTGCTCAGCCACAGCCGATATTAGGCGGGTGGTCTTAATGTTATGGCTGATCGGTGTATATGATACAGTATATGAGGATTTTCTTACAGGCATAGATATTTTTTATTGCTCAATCCACGACACTGACTATGAACACTTTGCTGTGTTGAGGAGGTCATCATAGTTAGCTGACTAGTTTCTTTCAACGACAAATTATTATTATTTTTTTCTCACTTTAAATTTCGAGTTAAAAAATTATCTAGTCAACCGTACTCGAGTACATGGTTCACTGATATGGTTGTTTTTGGGTATACTTTTACCAAGGTTAAAAAAAATTAACAAAAGAAAATAAAATAAAAAACTAAAAATAAATAAAAGTAGCAAGTAGAAAAGGGAGCCACGTTTAGTTTGATTTTTAAAGCAGCCGGTGCCAAGAGGAATCACAAATTAGGGTTAAGTGAGGTTTAATGTCTATTTATTTCATTTACTTGTCTTTTCTAAATGTTTTGACTGTTTTTATCCAAAAATAATGATTATAGTGTTGGAAATTGGTAATATTGGTAATATTTTTCTGCGTTGCTGGAACGGATTATCTGCATTTACATTATGTCCTTTGGGAAAATGCGTTTTGCAAAAAAACTAAATGTCACCTTAAAAACGGATTATATTGGTATTCTGAGGTACTGCTGTAAATGAGCTAACATGAGCTAGCTAGCAAACAAACTTAGCAAGGAACATAATTGGCTCCGTCTGGTGGCGAGACCAGATGTGTTTGGTTCATTTATAATAATTAATTAAAAAGATAAGGAAATAAGACAAGATATACATTTTTACTTTAAAACTTTTGTGAAGTATCTGTGAAGCAGTTATTCATGTATATTTTACATTGAAGTAAATCGTGATCATCGTACTTTATTACAGTAATTATTACTCCAGTAACGCCACATCTCCTCAAATCTGCATGTTTTTATATTATTTTACACAGAATGAGGCAAAATGTTCTGCCCTGAGGAGAGTTACACTCATATAAAGATGTAAGAATGTCAACTTTCCAATGAAAATTAGGAATAAGAAGAATCTTCTGCATTTGATTAATTCATTTCTTTTTTTAATTAAAATGATGTTGCTTTAAACACAGTGGCTGCTCTCTGGTACATTCTGTTCGGTAAAGTCATAATAAAAGACTCGAAGGGAAACGTCAAACAACTTTTTTTTTTTGTGGCTAAAATGTTCCTGGAAGAGTCTTCAAGAGATGGGAAATAAAAATAAAACATTCTTCTGCTTAAAAACGGGCTAAAAGAGAAGAGCAAATCCAAACGGAGCATCCTGTGACACAAGGATGATGATGATGATGCTGATGATGATGCAGCCCACTAATGAGGTACAAAACTCTCTCTTACATACACACACACACACACACACAATCATTCCTACAGAGTGCTTCCGCTGAAGTGTGTGTTCTCCTAGATTCGATCGTCTTCGTGTTGTCCGAGGATGAGGAGGCAGTGGGGAGGAAGGACAAACTTTTCTGCTTCACACCGGCAGTGTACCGTCTGTGTGTAGTGTCTCAGGAAAGCATACTGTATTAATAGTCAAGGGCTTATGAATGCACCACACACACGCACACACACGCACCCAAACACACACACACACACACACACACACACACACACACACACATATGTGCGACTGATTGCGTTACCTATAGACATGTTTAAAATAATATAACTTATGTGATACATGATGTGTAAAAATACAAATCTTAGCATCTATAAGTACTCAGTGTGTATGTGTGTGTGTGTGTGTGTGCGTGTGTGTGTCTGCTGTTTATAGTCATGTTCACTTCCTCCTCCACCCTTCAATTCTTCACTTGTCTATAAATTTGTCCATTCGTCCTCATCCGTCCGTCTCTCCCTCTCGGCTCATTGGCTGTTGCAGACGGTTGCCCCGCCCTTTCCTCCCGCCGCTGCAGCTTTCTTCCTTCTCTTGTTGAGCAGCGGGTTGCTGGAAGTGTCCAGGTCTTTAATCTTCACCTGGTCATAGTCCACACGCATGGTGGCAAGTGCACTTGTCATCTCGTCCTACACACACACACACACACACACACACACAAAAGTAAGCACACGAGTTGAGAAAATGAGCAGAAGTCAATAATTAATGAAGAATAAAGTATAAAGAAAAAATTCATAATAAGCAACAAAAGATGTAACTAAATAAACTGCCATATTATCTAAGTTAGCATTATGTAGAGTTCGTATTAACAGTTAATGTAGGAAGAAAATAAACAGGAATGTGCCTAATAAAGTGTATAAGTAAGCATAAAAGTGTGTACTGTATGTGAGTGAGAAAGAAACTCAAGCAATTAAGAAAAACATCTTTACTGAAGGATCAAATCATGTATTAAGATTTTTTTTTCAACCTGAAAAAAGACGTAGTGTGCTGCCCTCTAGTGGAGAAAAGTGAAATCTGCAGCAAACGTCATTTTCATTATATAAAATAAATGACATTTATATTGTATTTAATAATCTGTCATTTAGATAAAAATTTAGCTGATTAGATACTTTAAAAAAGTAATGAAATATAAAATTCATATATTAAAAAAATCTAAAAATGTTTATAAAAAAAAACAATATATAAATAAATAAAAAAGGTTACTTCATTTTTTTTTCTTTTTTTAATTGGCTTGTTTTTTTTAATAATGTTTGGTATGGTTTTTTCATGTGATAGACCAACACAAAGTGCCACATCATTGTCAAGTGAATGGAAAATGACCAATGACTTTCAATTTTTTATTTTTTACAAATAAATATCTGAAAAGTATTGTATTCAGCCCCCCTGACCGAACCCATTTTCCGCTGCAATTACAGCTGCCAGTCTTTTGGGGTATGTCTCTACCAGCTTTGCACATCTAGAGACTGAAATCCTTGGCCATTCTTCTTTTCAAAATAGCTCAAGCTCAGGTTTTCCCCCCATCAACTCTGACCAGCTTCCCTGTCCCTTCTGAAGAAAAGCATCCTCACACCATGATGCTGCCACCACCATGTTTCACGGTGTGTTCAGGATGATGTGCGGTGTTAGTTTTGGATTTGCATCTGACCAGGGCACCTTCCTCCAAATGCAGTGTTCCCCACATGGCTTGTCGCAAACTGTAAATAGGTCTTCATAGGCGTTCCTCTTGAAGTTCTTCCATAAAGGCCAGATTTGTGGAGTGCACGACTAATAGTTGTCCTGTGGACAGATTCTCCCACCTGAGTTGTAGATCTCTGTAGCTCCTCCAGAGTTACCATGGGCCTCTTGGCTGCTTCTCTGCTTAATGATCTCCTTGCCCAAACTGTCAGCTTAGGTGGACGTCCATGTCTTGGTAGGTTTGCACTTGTGCCGCACTCTTTCCATTTTCGGATGATGGATTGAACCGCGCTCCGTGAGATGTTCGAAGCTTGGGATTTGAACTTCTGCTTTAACCCTGACCTGTCTGGTGTGTTCCTTGGGCTTCATGATGCTGTTTGTTCACTAATGTTCTCTAACGAACCTCTGAGGGCTTCACAGCTGTATTTATACTGAGATTAAGTTACTGTACACTGTAAGATTTACTCCTGGAATTCTAAGCACTTCATTAACAAAATCATCAAAATGATAAAGCTGGTAGCTTTTGAATATATAAATATCATATGTTTACAGATATTGGCTGACATTTAAGAAAAAAATGGTATCCGGAATAATTATTATCATTATACAGAAATATTATCAATATTTCCACTACGACCACAACCACTACTAATACTACTCCTAATAATAATAATAATAATAATAAAGTGTGTGTCAGTGTGTGAACAGCAGAGGGCAGTGCTGTACCTTCACTTCGTCCCACAGCTCTCTGTCCTCAGTGAGGACGCGCGTGGTGTGCAGCGGCGTCGGAGGAACCACCATGGACTGCTGAGAACACAACACACACACACACTGAGCACATCTACAGACAGATCACTAATATACAAGTTACATGTAAAATACATCTCACACACACACACACACACACACACACACACACACACTGCAGACTCACATTGATCCAGGGATGGTTCATGAACTGTGAGATGGTCATCCTCTCATTAGGGTCGGTCTTCAGCAGCTGGTTAATCAACTGTTTGGCTGGATGAAGACACACACACACACACACACACACACACACACACACACACACACACACTGCATGTGTTAGATAGACAGATACACACACTGTTATACAGTGAAACCCGACACATTTTAGAGTCAAGAGAGGAAACAAACATGACACATGTTCACACATGAAACCATAACTGGCGAGGCATTTACAAGTTACTATTCATAACAGCACACACACACACACACACACACACACACACGGTCTCACCTTCCTCGGACACTTCGGCCCACTCGGGGTTGGGAAACTCGTACTGGCCCATGCGGATACGTCGCTTCATGCCGGGGGAAATCGCCTGTCCTGTGTTAGAGTAGAACGGCGGGAAGCCGCACAACCTTCACACACACACACACACACACACACACACACACACACACACACACACACACACACACAGAATGGAATCTTTAAAATAAAATTTTGTTGATGCATCATTTACAAATGACAACATTTTTTAGACACATTTTGATCTCATTTCTTGGAGGTCAGCTTTATTTTTCTTCGCACTCACAGGATGTACATGATCACGCCCAGAGACCACATGTCACACGATTTGTCGTATTTCTCCAGACTGAGAACCTCAGGAGCTGAAACAGTCACACAGAAATCAACAGCAAATCAAATCCGCCATCCTGCTTCACTCACAGAACGTACGGTACAGTACATCCTGCATAAAAGATTCGACTCTTTGATCTGGTTAGTGAGTCACATCAAAGAGTCACATCAAAAGAGTCGACTCTTTGATCTCCCACCAGTGTAGACGAGCGGGTCCGGTACGTACCGACGTAGTAGGGAGTGTAGCAGGGCGTTTGCAGCGGGTTGTGCAGCGTGGTCTCTTTGGCGAAGCCGAAGTCTGTGAGCTTGAGGACGCAGTTGGAGTCTTTGCTGTTGTACAGCAGGTTCTCCGGCTGCGTTTGAGGAAACATCTTCGTTTAAATGGAATATTTATATGGAAAGTTTATTGTTACACACATACTAGCTGTGTATCACCTTGATGTCTCTGTGTGCGATGTCCATGTTGTGGAGGTACTCGATGGCGGTGCCGATGTCTCGCATGATCTCAGAGCCCTCTACACAAAGACACAACAAAGTTATGATTATGATTATGATTCTCATAATCTACAGCAGGATGTGGAGTTTCTGATTTCTGATTGGCGTCTTGAGTTTTGTATTACACAAACAAATCAGAATGTTGATTAAATACATTCTTTTCGGGCATTGCGATTATGGAATGAATTCACTAGGACTAAAGTTTATCACTTATACACTGGTACCTCGGCATACAGTCGAACCGCTTCACTGATGTTTTTGCATTAAGAACTGAAATTTTGCAAGAAATTTGCCTTGGCATCTGAACCGAGCCGAACCAAACGAAGGCTAAGTTGCGCGTACGTCCGGGAGACGTTCAAAACTTGTCCTCATTAGTGGGCAGGCCAAGGAAAGTCGGTTTACATAATTTTTGTCTTATTATGTTTTACATAGTTGTGAAGACATAGTACCATGGGTCCCAAGAATGTTGACAAGAACGGGAGCAAGTAGGAAAGAGAGTTTTTAAAAGCAGCCGGAGCCATGAGGAATCATAAATTAAGCTTAAGTGATTTATTAAATATTTGACTTCATTTACGTGTCTTTTTTAAATGTTTTGATTGTTTTTCACATGCAGAAATATGATTATAATATTGAAAATGATCTGATCTGAACAGATTATCTGCATTTACATTATTTCTTGTGGGAAAACGTGTTCCGCAATACGAAACTTCGGCCTAAGACATCGTCTCCGGAACGGATTACATTTGTATGCCGAGGTCCCGCTGTACCGCTTACCAGTTTCGACACGGTTAAAACTACTTAACTTATTTCTGATAAACATGTTCACGCTGATTAACGTGTTATTGATCTTTTAAACATCATGTTTCATACAAAGCGGTGAAGCTCTTCTGCTCTACACTCCAGTCCAGTAAGTGGCGTTATTGCATCATAAACTCAAGAGAAAGAGAAGCAGCGGTAATCTCGTAAAATGTTAGGATTTTGTATTTTTATTTTGTTATAAAATTTTTATTTTATTATAAAATTTTACTTTAGTTTCAGCAAATCTGTCGTATTTATCTTTTATTTCCAAAGCATTTAAACTTTTTAAGAATTTGTAAAGAAAAAAAAACAACAACTAAGTTTTATTTAATAAATTAAAATAAAAAGTCAATAAGTAAAAAGTGTGAATTAAAAATGATTCACTGATTCAAAAAAAAAAAACTGAATTAAATTACATAATCGATTCAGTCTCACTCCTTCAGGAGCTAATAATAATAATAATAATAATAATAATAATGGTAGCTCATAGCCGTTGGCTTACGCGTGTGTGTGTGTGTGTGTGTGTGTGTGTGTGTGTGTCCATGTTTATGTAACATTCATAAAAGAAGAAATGTCTGTTGTGTATAATTAATCTATTTAATCTGACTTGAACAATAAGCAAAACTGTATTAAAGGAAGCTGATTGTGGGTTTTGTTTGTTGATTGTGGTTTCTCTTTCTGTGTGTGTGTGTGTGTGTGTGTGTGTG
>JAQQZT010000016.1:20625407-20652708 GCA_030068275.1 Clarias platycephalus
CACACACACACCCACACACACACACACACAGACACACACACACACACACACACACACACACACACACACACACACACGCATTCCCTTTCAGTGTTTTGATCAAAGGGTGAAGAGGAGTTACATGAGTCTCAGAATGAGGGGAATGAATTGTCTACATCAAAACACACACACACACACTTTTTTTAGGCAAAATCAGATGTAAAATGTTGCATTCAGCCATTAAAAATCTAACTGAACACATAAAATCCAAATAGTTTAAATGTTTTTAGATTGAAACTCGTCATCATCACCACAGTTTAAGGAAAAACACCAAAGTGTGCAACGCTGTGGATCCCCAGGCATGAAACATTAAAACCACAAACCATGTACCGCGAACTACAAGTGATTTCCTGAGATGTCGGGTGCACGTGTGTGTGTGTGTGTGTGTGTGTGTGTGTGTGTGTGTGTGTGTGTATGTGTGTGTGGAGTAGTGGTTTATGTTTATGTGGCCAGTGTTAACGGTTCGAACCCCAAAAAAGAAATGACCTGTAGCACTTCTACAGTTACTGCACTACGCACACACACACACACACACACACACACACACCCACACACACAGACAGACAGACAAAGACATTTTCTCTCAACCTTAGTCTCTTTCACAAAAAGAATGCGAAACTGCGCAACGCCGTGGTTCCTTCATATCCCGTTGTCTACTGACCGCTTCGCATCCTGTTTCCCACAGAGATCGTCCTGTTCGTGTCAACAACATTTGACCGGTTATAAATAAACTCATTCTGTTATTAACGTCTGCTAGTGTCTACGTTGAGTCTGCGTGCTGAAAGAAGTGGCACTGAAAGCCATAAAGTCGAAGCGTAAAAAACAATAAGAACAAAAAAGCGGATTCATTAACAATCTTTGTCAAAGTAAATATTTGTCAGTGTAACGTGTCTGGGTCTCACGTTCGTACTGCTTTACGTAACGTTAACCACAAGTTTCAGGTGATAGGCTAATAAGCTAATCGTTAATTAATGCTAAATGTTTCTAGTTTAGAGTCTCTACCACATACAGTGTGGGTGTTTCAAAAAGTCAGATCGGGTTATGAAGGGGTTTGAAGCGCTCACAATGAATTCTAAAATGTATTTTTCAGCGTTTCTCAAATTATAGGCCCCTGGTGGCCTGTTAAGGTACTGCAGGTCAGCTGCGAGATGTGATTTATAGCAAAAACAATTTAAACATTTTTAATTTGAATCAGGTTTAAAATTCCCATTAAATATTTACGATGATTATCATTCAATCTGTGCCTGTGTAATGGACCAGGTTCCAGTTTAGCACCCCCTAGTGGTTATACGTTAGAATGGTTAGAAGTTAGAATAATATCTACTATATGTACAGTATATATAATTCTGTTTGGCCGCCGGTGGCTGGTGTAGCGGGCGGCCTCGGTATTGGGCGGCCAGTGTAACAGACGTCTCTCACCATGTAGAAGTAGGTAGTGTCATATCTGCAGAAACACTGGAGCAGCAAGCGAACAAGACGAAGATTAATTAAATCACATAATCCCTTTGTTTTATTAGTTCATCATGAATATTTTATGGGAATTTTCAACCTGATTACAAAAGTTAAAATGATTTGAATTTTTTGCTATAAATTATGTCACATTGCCCACCTGCATTACCCTTACAGCCCACCAGAGGGCCAAGGCCTACACTTTGGGAAACGCTGTTATAACCCCATCTGCCATTTTGAAGCACATACAGCACCATATGTACTAGAGACATTCACTAGGAACTATACTCAATGTCCACCTGTCTAACTAATAACCCCATTGACGGCCATGTTGGATTTGGATTTCCAGTAACGGCATCAGACTGGACAGTATTTCACTGAAATAAACCCGTGAATTAACCTCAATCGTGTAATCAGTATATAAAATTTTTATATTAATTTCTTATAAAATAAGATTTGAAGCCATATTTAGCATTACTAGGCTTCCTGTAGAATATGAACATTTTCCCAAACAAACTAGACTTTTATGATGATGATTCATGATGATAATTTTTTTTGTCAATAAATAAATCAGTGAGACATACGAACAAAAAAAATCCCTGATTTTGCCCCTTTTTGCATTTTCTGTTGACCAGGGCTTAAATCGAGCCAATTTGATTTTTCCTCCTAATGTGACCTAATATAACACGAGCCCCTCCCCCGGTTTAGCAATAGCTAATTTCCATAGACACTAAACCAGCGTGTTCAGAAGAGGAGCGAAATAAATCAATTAACACACACACATTTTCCCTGAAACTTCTGTTCAGATGTTGAAGAAATAGTAAGATATGGTTCCTTTAAGTTGGACTTATGTGTTGAATACTGAACTAGTGTCACTGAAGAAGGTTTACTATCGTAATAGATATTAAGAGCTGTATTAATGTCTTGGTGTATCTGTGTGATATGACGTTTTTTCAGAACGGAAAAGCCACCCTGGTGATTTTCTGGAAGCAGAATGACTTTTCCCTTTTATCCTGGCATGAAGAAACAACCCTGTCGCAGCCATTTCCAGTAAGTCGGAGCAACTGACGATGAATAAGGACTGGGTTATGTGTGACAAACAGAGCTGAGCGATGCATGCTGGGAAGTGCAGTTTCATCCTCACCATTCCATGATAATGAGAAGGCACTTTTTCCCATGGTGCATGTTTTCATAGAGGCTCAGGATGCGCACGATGTGCGGCCCGGAGGAGACGCGCCAGTGCAGCTCCACCTCGCGGCGTGCCTTCGGGCTGTCGTAGAGAATCTGCAGAGGATAGAGAGGGGAAGAAGAGAAGAAGGAAGGAGAATGAGGTGCGTTAATGCAGCAGGGTGGAACAGTTCTGTTAATGCACCCTGATTTTTTGGGGTGTTTAAAGCTGAGCAATCAGGAAACTGATGTGTGTAAGAGGTACTGAAATTACAAAAAAGCTTTACTAATAAAGAAAGTGGAAGTGGAAGACCGGGGTTTACGTTGTTACTTCTTGCTTTACTACACGTATGATGCACTTATCAATAAGACAGTGTTATGATTGTACGGTATATCATTATTTCAAAAAGCAATGGATTACAGAGCGCTACTTTATACAGTATGTTAATATTATCCCGGGATTTCCCTCGCCTCGGGAGTGTGGCAGGATTAAATCCGAGCTGAAAAGCTGAACGAAAAAGTTCTCAGCGACCTCTGGCGATAATTCTAGCTGCTTCGTACCGAAGTGGAAAAACGACACTACTCAGATTTCCACTTCGCTGCTAGACAAAAGAAGAAACCTCATTCTCAATGAAGCCACTGTTTGAACTCAGGTAAAAAACCTACGCGATATACTTTCACAGGCGAACTTCCTGTTTCAGAAACAATTTCTCCGAGCATGTCACGTCAGGCTCAATAAGACACAAGAGAAATATAATGCAGGACAAAATGCATACAGAAATATGTACTGTAGATATAAACATACTATAGAAATGAAACTTACAAATACGGTATATGGTACGAATAGAGGTAAACAATTAGGGTTACAATATGACGAGAAACATAGTCTCTTGTTTTTTTTGTTTTTTTGTCTCCTTGAGGTGGATATTTTCGGATCCCACGTTCCCTCTCAGATGTCTTTCTTGGTACGTGACTGAGAGAAGGACGAGTGTAATCCTGGAATAGACACGGGGCTGTGACATTGCACATGTCTTCCGTCAGGGTGTATTTTTGAGAGCAGTGTGTAACTCGATCACTAAGTCTATGTGTGTGTGTGTGTGTGTGTGTGTGTGTGTATGAGGGGAGAGTGATTAAGAAGGAAAGTACAGACAAGAGGAGATGTTTAAGTTTAACCCTAATCATATTATATCTGTCCTGATGGATGCGATAGTACTAACACCTTACCGTTTCTATAGTAACAGGTCATTCTCAGGGCGGGGGCTAATTCCTAATATGATGTAGAGTTTTCAATGAGGGCTACTAGTTAAAAAGTTAAAGGGTATGAATTATAATATTTAGTGCACAAAGCGACTCCCCGAAATAACAGACCATTTATTTATTTACAGCATCATAAAGATTTTTTATACAGAGAGCAAAATATGAGTTCTGCTTCTTTAAGCAAGAGTTTCTTAACAAATTAATGAAAATCTTGGGCAATTACTGTAATCAAATGGTTACACCCAACACTGGGTAGAATAGGGAGTTCAAGTGAAACCGGGACTTCCTATGAAATGTCTGGTGAATGAAGGCGTAAAAGCGACTCTAAAATGAGACTCTTAGCTGCATTAAAACATTTGAATGGTGGAGATTAGAACTGTCGCCTCGCACCTCCAGGGTCTGTGTTCGATTCCCGCCTCGGGGTCTGTGTGCATGAAGTTTGCTTGGTGGGTTTCCTCCGGGTACTCCGGTTTCCTCCCACAGTCCGAAGACATGCAAGACATGTGAATGTGCGTGTGAATGTGTCCTACTACAGTCATAAAAAAAAAAAAGATTTATAGAACACCGGCCGAGGTGGCTCGGAGCCCACTGCAGTCGTTCCTGTTAACATTCAGCACCTGATTATTGAAAAACGTTACCAATTTGCGAGATCCGTCTGTGGGAATTGAACATATAATCACTCACCAACACCACTTGTACAGTACATTACGGAAACTCGGCCGGCAGTTATTGCCACATCCCCCTCTGTACATTCCTGACCTCGAAGGCAATTTCCTCATATTTGGGAGATTAAAGGAGTTCCTGGGAGGCCAGTGTTTTGATTGCATTAGTGTAGCAGGGGATTATATAGAGAAATAAGGGAGAATTTTTACAAAAGTCCCGCATTGACTTGAACAACCCTCATATAAACATTAAACATGGACGCTCCTTTAATTTAACACGAGAAAATGTGAAAGGTATTATTTTAATAAGCTGATCATACCAAGCGAGGCCGATTGGTTTCGCACTAGCCGCTCAGTATCATTTGCAAACGTGACACAGCGCTGCATTTTAAACGAGTTGTTTTCTCGCTTTTAGCGCCACATGACCCAAAGCCACCGCATTACCATAGAGGACCGAGCGCTGGGGCTTCATTAGGCGTCGACTCGTCATCTGGTTATGGGCAAACAAATAAACAAACGAGTAAACAAACACAGAAAGACAGACGAGCGGCGTTTTGTATCAATTAACGCTGAAAGCTGTTAGTGTGCGGATTAGGTGTGGAGGCGTTAATATGTAATGCGGTTTGACCTCCGCCCACATGCACATGCCATTTCTGCTAAAATCATAAACTCTGTGTGTGTATGTGTGTGTGTGTAACATGAGCTTGCTGTCTTGTTTATAGCACCGGCAGCTGAAGCGGGTCTAATCTGTTCCTGATGCTTAGTCAGTCCCCGTGTTTCAGAAAGCAGTAGCACATGTTGACTGAGGATCTCAAGTTCATCTAACGACCTTGAACTTATGACTGATTTACTCTCCCGCTCTGGTCTGTCGTTCATTCAGTGAACCTTTCACACACAACAACCACACACTCTTTATATGACAGATTCAGAGATTGAGACTGGGTGGAATCAGAAACTACAAGTTTTTTTCACATTCTATTCTACGTACCTACTGTGTGCTTATGTCTTTTTCTTTCCCATGCGCGCACACACACACACAAAGATGTAAAACACTCATGCTCAGCAATCGCACTGTGTTTTAAGCCTCGGGGGAAGACAAAACAGATTAAGGTAATGTAAAATGACACCTGTGTGTGTGAGTGTGTGTGCGCTAGTAGGACATGAGTTCATGGGGATTAGAGCTTCTGTAAGTATTACTAACAGATCCACATTCACATCCACTGTCCGTCATCACTTTTTTATCCAATCAGAATCATGTGAGGGAAACAACAACAAAAAACTGGGTGTTTGACATTTTCTGTTGTTAAAAAAGGACCAAAAGTAACATCCTGTTTTTTTTTTTAACTTTACAATATTAAATGTCATCATCATAAATATGACTAAAAATATCACCTTGGATTTTGAATATAAGTGATTTAAAGCAATACATAGGCATCATAACGAATGGAAAATAGAATCAGTTTACATGATGCAGATTAAAGTACACAAATTAAAAGTAATATCTTTTCCGAATATACTACAATTAGGTGGTGTTCGAGTCAATCCGGGACTTCTGGAATAACAAGAATAAGAATTACTTTGTAATTCTTTACTCCCTTTATTTCTCTAGATAATCCCCTGCTATACTTATGCACTTATCCCAGTGTCTCACTAGGGCTTGGATACCATCAAGGTAGAAAGTTTTCTCAGTACACCGGTTTCATGTCTGAAACCCCGGCCTTCCTGGGACTCCTTTAATCTCCCAAAACACTTGGAAATAGCTTGGAATGAGGACAGGATTGTACGGGACGGGGATGTGGCAATAATTCCCACCCGAGTTCCTGTAATGTGCACACAGTGTTAGTGAATGATTGTTTGTACAGTTCCCACACCCTCTTGATGACGAGCTATCAGTCGATTTTCAAGCATCAGGAGTTTCACTCGGTGAATGTTCACGGATCGATTGCAGTGAATGACACACTTATAATAATATAATGTTTATCTGCATAAGAGTACATAAAAGTTTCACACTGGTCATTTATCATGACAATAACATTATAGTAGATAGATAGATAGATAGATAGAAATATATTGTTTGAGACCATTCAAATTATCAGCTAAACAAAACAGCATTACCATATTGTAATAATGGAATACTATATTTTTTACATTTAATTATGATCATTTGATTGTATAGCCGACAACATAAAATTTCTGTCCAGACCATCACTCTAAACTCATCCACACACACTAGCTATATATAAGTATCAGCAGAATCCATAGGGATGTTTCTGTGGAAATTGCAGACCTCTTCTTGGACTTTTATAGGAAATGTTGCCAAATCTCTGATTTTCCCACAGATATGCATTCCATTTTATGGGACAGTCACAGTCAGTTACACAAAGCTCACTCTGTCAGTAATGATTGTCAAAAAAACATGAGAAAACATGCCAGCTTGTTGGTGTTTAGCAACTCTCAATGAGTGACTAGTAGCTTCAATTCTAGGGGTTACTAGAGGTTAAATCAGGCTGTTGAAGTTGTCCTTAACTGGTCAGGTCTAAACCTGACTCAGACTTTGCCTCGTTCTCATTTGCAAAGTTTAGTGAATCTTGTATATGTATATATACAAAGTCTGCCAAAAAATGTATACTCTCTTCAGGAAAAGAAGAAATTTGACACTAAATGCATTGCTATATGTTATATATTAATATACATGATAATACTATGATAATATTATATTAATATAATATACATCATACTATTTTTCTTTTCCTGAAGTATGTATAAATTTTTTTGGCTGACTCTGTATATACCATATGTGTGTGTGTGTGTGTGTGTGTGTGTGTGTGTGTGTATTGGTTTCTGTAAAAAAAAAAAAAAAAAAAAAGGCTTTTGAGTTATTTTTGAGTTTTGTCATAAATTTGTGTCCATCCTGCATTTATGTTTTAATATCGATCACTGTTCATCATCAAGACTTGACAAAATTATCGACCGCTTATATTTTATTACTGTATTTAATTTCCTGACTGTGCAGGTTTTAGCTGAGGGGTGTGATTTATAGTTTCTGCTGTGGAAAATGTCCAGGAGATACACTGATCGATTCAGGCGTCTGAGCAGGTTACATCACCCTTAATGACCAAAGAAATGGAACAAGAGTGTGAGCTTCATCGAATACACAACACTGGATCAGATCTCGGTAATAGCAGGAAGAAAACTCCAAATGTTAAATACTAGGGGTGTTCGAATCAAACCGGGACTTTTGTCAGAAGACAGTTCTGAGAGTAAAAACTCCCTTTATTTGTTTATATAGTCCCCTGCTACACTAATGCACTTATTCACACTAGCGCTTGGTTACCAATAAGGTAGAAAGTTCGGACTGCCCACTTCACATCTGAAACACTGGCGTCTCAGGAACTCCTTTTAATGCCCTATGTGGAAATGGCTCGAAGCGAGGTCAGGGTTTTATGGGGGATGTGGCAACAACTCCAAGGATCAGGCCACCTTGGTCATTCACGGGCGTACTGCCTTTAAAATGCATTTAATGCGGCTCCTTACTGTGCTTGAAGTTGTACAGTTATATGCCTTCATTCACCAGATGTTTCATCACAAGTCTTGATTTGCCCCACGTATATTAAAATATCTATGATGAGTTTAGTGAGTCCGGTGCTAATTTTGGTTCTTTAAGAAGACAAGCAGTCATGTGTTGCACTGATGCCAAAGGGGGATGATGTTATTGCTCAAACTGTTACAATGCTGTCTACTGGGGGAAAAACACTGGACTTAAAAGTTCCAGAATGCAATGCAGTAGTAAAGTCCCTAAGTTAAGTACGGTAGAAGCTCAGCTCGGGTGGACAGACTCGAGGACTAAAGAAGCGCTCCATCATGTTACGTAGAAAGGCTCAGCTGCACTGCATCACATTCATCTGGCAGTCGAGCGGCTTTGTGGGTTACGCAGGAAACAGACACACACAGTGAAAAAACTGAACGGACTGAACATGTTGATGAAAGAACTTTCAACCGAAATAAATAATACATGCACTTGAGAAGTCTATTAATTACAAACATTAATAATTGAAGCGTCAGGGTGTTTTTTTGCTTCAAGAGTGAGTAGAGGAGGAAACGCGAGCTGTAGGATGTGGATATCTCTAACGATAGTATCTGGATGATGTCAAAGTACAAATTTACGGAAAATGTTAAAGCTTTCACAGCATGTTACCGATCAGTGCCCCGGAAAACAAGCACATCTTTTCTGAAAGAAGACTCTAGGAATGAATAATCATTAAATGCTCATTGTCTTTTAGAAAATAAAAGATAGATTGTCTTCTTTGTACCTCAAACGAAAGGAATGCATTTAGGTCTCCCTCTCTCTCTCACACACACACATACACCTGTGTTTGCATTAACATGCCTAGTGTGTGAGTTATTACTTGTCTCAGTGAGGGCTAATCTCCCAGGCTAAAATAAGCTGTGTGAGGCTTTACAGTGCAGCATGGATACATAAAAGCTCAGCGCTCAGTTCATTAGAGGTTCTTATCTCCAGCACCGCCTCGACTTTACCGTCTCTGTGTCAGAGATTCACAGGACAGAGTTCATGTCTGCGTGTCACATTTTCCTAGTTTTATTTAAATGACAAGCATAGAGAAAAGGACAGGAAGTAGAGCAGGATGAGACATGTTCCTAAATAATAATTAAAGAGTGTTTGGTTGCGCTTTACTGCTATTTGCTAATTACATAAGCTAGCTAACATTAGACTAACTACTTATTTTATAAACTAATTAGCATATATACACGTCATTGGCGGTTAAAGAGTTTGTAGAAAGAGTTAAAAGGTTAAAGCTAAAAACAATCTGCTGATCTTTAAAGTAATCAGTGATATTATTATTATTATTATTATTATTATTTCAGGTTGAAGTCATGTCTGTGTGTCTTTCTGTACAGCAGAACTCTCTGTCTAACTTATTAATATACAAAGAAATCACATTCTGTAAGGTTGAGTATCTTACGCCTTGTTTACACTTTCATGGTCAGACAAATACACTCCCTGTTCGGTAATCGGAGAGAGAATCACAGATGAGAAATGGAAAAAGTAGATCGGATAAAGATGAAGTTTTGTCTTAAAACGACTCCAGCGTGTTAAAAATCACTTATACCACTTCAGCGGTATAAAGATTCAGTTTATCTTTTCTAATTAATATCTAATAGTGCAGGTGTTTGTTTACATTGAGCAAGTAGCGCATTAGTAGCTTATTTTAAAGTAGATTATTAAATCCGCCACATAACTGTTCATAACGTCGCTTCTACTAAATATTTTGATTTCATTTATGGGGCAGGTTTAACTTGGGGCTAATACCAAAATAATGCCACGGTTTCATTAAATTCTGTGCAGCCAGTTTTGCGTGATGCTGTGACAAAATCTGGCTGGACAGACATACAGACAGACATACAGACAGACAGAACATTTTCTGAGGTCCTCCAACGTATGAAAGCTAAAGATATCACTGAAAGATTGAAAGAGCGAGTTCTGACCCAATGTACAGACAAAACCTTTCTTTTATTTATATAGATATCACTAGCACACAGGCTAACTTTAGGCTAAATATTCATTATTATGATCACTAGCAAGCTAACTAGCATTATTCTATCTCTTTCTTTTGTTGTGTAAACTGCTACTCAAAGATGTTAGCAGGCTATATAACATTAAGCTAACCAAAATATCGTCTAAATCAGAAGCCGCTAGCAAGCTAACATTCAGATTTTTAAATGTAAATCAGTATTTGTGTTTGCTAGCATGTGGTTTCTGTCACACTTCCACATAGAATTCCCAGTATGTAATGTACAGGATATCACTGACAATTCTGTTTATTGCCCACGACCAGTTCCTGTTACCAGCTTGCTGATTTTATTAAGTGTAAAAAAAGTGTGGTGAGTGGGACACGGCTTAAACAGACTATAATACTGTTTTATTGAGGCATTTATAGCATGTGGGAGACACCTTTATCCAGAGCAACTTACATTTTTATCTTATTATACTGTAGTTAAGGGCCGTACTCAGGGGCCTAACAGGGGCAACTTGGTGGTTGTGGGATTTGAACCTGGGACCTTCCGATAAGTACAGTACCAGCAAGCTACAATGAATGTAATGTAATGTAAATATTTTATAAATAAATATATTTCTGTATAAAAAGATGAACGTGTTTACATAGTCAGTAGATTAAACAAGAAATATGCAGGTCAACTAAACAGCTGTAAGTGCTAACCAAATTCACAAAACTGGTTTGTCATTTCTATTAGCAAGAATAAAATGTAGTAACTTACAAAACGAGCATTTTTGGTCATATAAACAATAAAAAATAACCATAAAAACATGTGATCATGTGCGTTTTTTGCTCATGCATGTAAAAATTCAGTTCATCATAATGCGCAATCCCGAGCCCTATACAGTATGTGTTTATAAAATATACATTTTTAAAAAGTCTATAATGACTGAGTTTTCAAGGCCAGCTGGTAACAGGAACTGGTCTCGGGCAAAAAACAGAATTGTCAGTGATGTACTGTACATGACGTCGCAGTTCATCCCGAAACCTAAGACTTGACACTCAGCTCTGCTCCGGGATTCCATCCAGTCTTACAAGAGATGAAAATAAATACAGTCATTTGTTCCATGTGTCAGGGGAAAGACCAAGAAGGAACTAAACAGTAACTATTTCTCAGAACTCACAACTGAATAATTTTTATTTTAAAGGGATTATTTTTGTGCGCTGCTCTTTAAAGGTTAGGGAAGCCTTCAGGGAAATTTTTTTCACGCACATTTGTTAACGCTCTGTTAATTGTTCCGGTCAAGAATTCCACAAAAAAAAAAAAAAAAAAATGTTAAATTACAAGTGAAATGAAATGAAGTGTGGTTGAAAAACAATTGACACTGAACTTGTCTGATTACTTGCTAAAAATGGAACAACAGGATGAGTGAAAGCAGAAATGTGACACCACAAACCTTAGGCGGCCACACGGTGCAACAAGAAGCCTAGTCACGGGTGCGTCTGAGTTCGTCTTCATGCACTGACGCAGCAGAAAAATCATTTCCAAATCACTTGAAATTAGTGCTGACCCATTTTTCTAATTGCAATTCCAACAATCATGTTTCAACATTAGGTGTGGTAATATAACTCATGTTCTTTGGCTCAGCACACATCATGCACAAAAGTGTCAGAGAAATTAGAGGGAACTGTTTAAACTTTTGTATGTTGAAATGGATGGAAAAGTGCATTAAAAAATCATTAAAGTAATACAGGGTCATGTTTGCAGATATAACAATGGTTAAGGTTAGGCCTAAGAGGTTCCCCATTTCAGTCCACATAAAACTGAATTAAATCTAACCAAGCTGTCCATTTAAATTGGCAGAAAGGTTTGTAGGTCGGCAACAATTTTTCTATTTTCATCTTATGAATTCAATGTCGGCAATGTGTCAGGGAGGACTCGTAGAGACTGAGCAATAGCTACTAGTGATGGGAAGTTTGAATCATTTCAGTGACTCGGTTCTTTGAATCTCGTTCATCAAAATGAACGAATCTTTCTTTGAGTCATTTAATTCATTTAGATCTTTTGTTCAGAAAAAAAAAAAAAAACGTTACATTTTCAATAAACAGACATCCAACATGTCTACATACACTAATTTTGTCTATAGTTCCAGTAACGAAAATATTACAATGCAGCTAAGGACATATTATAATAAACAGTATGAGTAGCTCACCTCTCATATATTCTGGTCCGAGTCGTTTGTTCTTTTGAATCTATTGCACCGCATAGCGTCTATGGGAGTCACTTGACAAAAAACTAACAATTCGGACCAAGACTCGAGAGGTAACTACTCATTTCTGTTTCCTGTACATAACCTACAGAGGTTTTTCGATGCTTTGCGCATGCGCCCAGTAGAAAATGAACAAATCACCCTCCGAGACTACTTGTTCTTCTGAGTTACGTTAAAGACTCATTCAACCTCGATATTCTAACAGCCGATAACCTATCTAGGATTAACCTCTATAAATTCAACCTGTATACATTCTAAATCAGGGACATTAAGGAGATTAAAGACAATCCAAATTAAATTCTTATCTCTAATCTACTAAAGAGTGGCAGAGTGGCTTAGTGGTTAGCACTGTCGCCTTGCACCTCCAAGGTCTGGGTTCGATTCTTGCCACAGGATCTGTGTGCATGGAGCTTGCATCATGCTTGGTGGGTTTCCTCCCACACTCTAAAGACATGCAGGTTAAGGCTAATTTACCAAAATTAAATTAGCATAGGCCGTATACAGGATAAAGCGGTATAGACGATTAGTGAGTAATCTCCCAAAATGTCAAAAAAAAATTCCAAGCACATGTATCCACTATAGCTAGCAAGCCATCTAATAGCTGTTATGATTCTGTAGCTATTCCAAGCTCACTAAAATATAACAGTATGCTAGCATTATTATCATGCAATCAAACCAAGAAGAAAGTGTAATGTATAGGATCTCATAATTTTATGGACACTGAGCATTAGTATTAAAGTAGCTCTCTACACATCATGTTTTAACGTTAGTGTATTCATTTCCTAAACCTCCATTCAGGGGTATACTATATAACATATTAAAATATACATTTAGATGTGTATTTTGTATATGTAGGTTTTGTGTATGTACTGTACATACTGGCAATAACTAACTGGCAAACACAGTGTATCTCCATCCTGTTTGGCCAACTCTGGAAAATAAATCTCAGAGGTCGTATTAAAGTGTAACGTATCTACCCAAGACGAACCTCATCTCAGTGTTGGCAGACGATCAATTTCAGTAAGAGAAATCACGAGCTAGAGTAATTGAATTAGATGAAAAGTGTGGCCTGGTTCCAGTGGATCGATCGGTCCATCGCTCGGGTTCCCGCCCTGCGCCTTCACGCCCTGCACGTTCAATCTTGCTTAATGAACGCATTTTACAGAGACACTGGAACGTCTGTTTGCTCGTGTGATTAAAAGTCGCGAAAGGGAAATTAAGTGATAAACTAGAGCGATTGTAAAGGAATAAATCACAGCACGTGGAAGCCGGCTGATTCCGGTTTCGCGGCAACCGCGCTTATATTAAAACACCGTATCGGGCGCTTGTGTGTGTGCTTACAATGAGAAATCAAACAAGATGTGTGTGTGTGTGTGTGTGTGTACAGGGTTCGGTCTATAAAACGGTGTGTGCGGGGTCACGTCAGGTCATCACACAGGACACAGTGTTTGCTCAAACATCTGCAGTTGACTTGACACTATCACATTTTCATCTCACTGTAATTTCCATTAATGTAATTATTACCCAGAGGTAAAGTTCAAAGTTTTTCATTGAGTTAACACTATGTCGATGTCGTATTGAGAGTGTATTCTAATTCTACATAAACTGGTTAGAAACGTTTATACTATATATATATATATATATATATATATATATATATATACATAAACGCTTTTTGGTTTTAAGTGACACATTACATGGGGCTGAAAGTAGGTGACAGTTGCGCGTATGTATTTTAAACACCCTGTGGTCAGACGCCAGGATGTGACAACACTGTTGGTTGGTTCCCCTGAAGAAGAAGTTTCCTTTAGTATTTTTGAGAAGTGGCGACTGTCACGAGTTCGAGTTCCACAATCATGCCTGAGTTATAGATTATAGAGATATGATGATAGATTTAAAGCAGTTACAAAAGTGACACAAAGGTGATTTTCGATTTGTTTTTTAACGTCGTAGGATGTGGTGATTCTTTGATATTGTGCACTGCGGTTTTGAATTAAAGATGAAAGACGTTATTCACTTCATGCACAGAAAATGTGTGTACATTTTTTTTCTTTTTTATTATAGTGATATACAAGTGTGTTCATGTGTATTATTCGCAATTGTAAGTCGCTTTAGTCCTGAATCAGGGCAAAATTTCAATCCTTTTGATGCGATGTTTGATGTTTGAGATTCGGTTTGGGTTGATTTTCTCACTGCACATAATTAACCCAAGCGGAAACCAGGAATTTGCACCATATTGGTTAGAAATACAACGATGGACAAATGACATCATATATTTAAATAAATGATCCACGTCTCTCACGTCTCACTTATTCTTTGTAGTGCTTATCCCAAGTCTATCCCAAGGGACTCGGGGGCCAATCTATCGCAGGGCACACACTACAGAAAAATTTGGAAATGCCAGTTAGCCTAATCTGCATGTCTTTGGATAAGTTAAGGAAACCGGAGTACCCACCAAGCACGGGAAGAACATGCGAACTCCATGCACACAGCCCCGAGGACAGAATTGAACCCCGACCCTCAAAACCTCGACTGGTTTTTAACGGTGCCGTGAATTGAATAGAGGTGAAACTATATTTAATTATGTTTTTGAATGATACACAACACTGTGCACGAGACACTCCTATCGAACGGGTTGTGCCCGTTTGTCTGACACACGCTGTGAGCAATCCTTGCAGACTCGCAGATGTGAGCCGGTCTGATTCACCGAATGCATCGAAGGAAAAAGGCAGTAAATGCCTGTTCCTCTGTTCACTGGAACATAAGCATCAAAGGAGCACATCCTTTTGCCCAACAAAAGAGGTCTGAAACGGTTATACCGTATAAACAGTCCACATGCCATGCTGAGATGAGTTCAGACGCAGGAGCAGGAAATCAGCTGCCACATGTTTCATCACTGCGGGATCTGTTCGGATCAGGACACATTAGCCAGGGGACGCTTGGCTCGGGCGCTCAATCGCTTGTGATTACACAGGCGGAATAAAAGCTAATTAAACTCTAATGGTGATGCCGATTTGTTAAGAAGCCCCTTGGCGGAGATTAGGAGGAGGTTCAGGGTTTGTCTTTTAGCAGCTCTGTTCTCTGCCCTGTCTTTTATTCCATCTTTTCAGTAGTTACATGAGACAAACATTGCAGAATTAGACACTAAACACTGCCTTTGATCACACACACACACAGTATTTATAGAAGGAACAGGCTATTCCGTAATTCTTTTATCCAGAACGAGATAATGTTCTGTAGTCAGTGTAGTGACGGGTGGTGCTGTTGGATTTGAAATAAAATTCCCTTTGGAGAGAATGTTGTTATTCTTATCATCGGCCTCATGTTTTAAACGTGAGTCAAGACATTTTACAGTGACACACACACACACACACACTGACTGAGCCCTGATTTTGTTTCCAAACAGCTTTGTTTGTCTACAGCTAGTCATTAACATTATTGTACAGTTAAAGAATAAACTGTTTTCTAGCCTCACATGAACTTGGATATTGCTTTTTGAATTCAGTACATGTTTTAATTGTCACATGATCCGTTTACTTTCACATCTCCATTTTTCACTAGTGCAAGTGTGATTTTGTCACATGACTAATTCTCAGTACATTCACAAACATTACACAGTTAACAATGATGTGAAAGAACTGTAATGAATTATAAAAGTAAAATGTACGTGATCGCAAAATGGACATATGTTATAATTACTCATATATCGAGTTCTTTTATCTATTATTTTGTGTTATTTCATGTACTAAACACAATACTGTATGTTTCACTTGTGGTTCCGGTGTACGTCATCAATCTCAGACCTGGAGTGTAAACCTAAAAATTATATACAGTATACCGCTGTAACCTTTAGCTGAACTCAAATAGTATAATAAAAACAAATATTAACCGATACTGTTAGAGGAATTTGGCGTTCACAGACAAACAGCATGCACGACTACACTGTTTATTATCCCTCAGGAGGTATACAGAATTTATGCATGTGTGATTTAGAGCAGAAAACAAGCCATAAACAAACACAATAAATCAGTCTGCGAGAACCTTTCCCTCACTCTATTACTGTTATCACACACACACACACACACACACACACACACACGTATTTTGTAGCTGTCTAAGCAGTCAGATTTGGATTACAGCTCGTCGGTCATATAAAGTCCACTCCACTGTTGCGTGGCCTCCCGGTGATGTAACCGTTTCCACTACGCAAGCAGTACAAACCCACGCATGCTCTCCATCAAGACTGAGGGGAAACCTGATGGACTAGACACATGTCCACTAAAGTAATTTTTTTTACTGGTGTTCATGATTTATTAAGGCCAACAGTCAGCCTATACTGTAACTCTACTTTGATTCAGCAGAAGCGACTTGGTCATTTGTGATGTAACCATAGCAACATGACGGTGGACTTCCAGGAACCCGGAGTCAAGTCACATGAAATCATGGATACGTTTTACATACAGCACATACAGTACAGTATACACGTTTGTCTAAATTTAATCCTATCCTTGTGAGGACCTTTAACTGTCGTGTAGTAGCTATGTAATAAAAAAACAACAACACCTAAATCTTATATATCTATCTTAGCTATATAAACTTGTATAAATGTGTAACACTACGGGCAAATCTGCATGTCTCTGGTCTGTGGGAGGAAACCCACCAAGCACAGGAAGAACATGCAAACAGACCCCGAGGAAGGAATCGAACCCGGACCCTGTTGGTCCAACGCACCAGTTCCAGTGACATTTCAACATGAAACGCTCATGTGCGTGTCACTGATTTTAGACCCAGAGGCAGAAATCGTACCCGGACCCTGGAGGTCACCGTGAAAAACTGCACATTATACTGTGTATGGCTGTGTATGTGACAAATAAAATTTGAGTTTGAATAATAATAACAAGACAGACAGCTTTTTATATGAAGGCTAACAAAACGTCCCTATAAGTGTAAAAAGGGTGGATTTGAGTAGTTTTTGCTCGTGATTTGCTAAGAGAGCAACAACATCCAAAGCAGGAGATCAGGTGGATTGACCAGGTGCATTGACACAGAGGGTCATCATGGTGCCACCCTTTATTTGTTTTTCCTCTACGTTAATGGATTTTAAGTTTGCCTAAAGGTAGTGGTGATGGCTCAGACGGTTAAGACTCTGAGTTACTGGTTGGGGATTCGAGCCTAAGCACTGTTGAGCCCTTGAGCAAGACCCAGGGTTAGGGGTAGGGTTGAGCTTTGACCCCAGATTCCAAACTGACCACATTTCACTGTTCAATCTTAGAACAATCTTATCTTAAAAGCAGATTCCAGGCTTTTACACAATGAGTTGGGAATGTGTGTTTTTGGTCTGGAAGGGCTTGGTTTCCAATAAAACTTTTTTTTTTTTTTTTTTACATAGAATTGAACCCACATGTACAGTTCTTTAATACCGCAATAGAAATTAGAAATTAACTGAAGACCACACACACACACTTATACAGGTACGCCAGGTGTGCGCAGGTGTGCTCGTTACCTTCAGGGCGCACTTCTCCCCGGTTTTCTTGTTAAAACACTCCAGCACTTTGCCGTTGATGCCCAAGCCGAGGACCTGGGAGGAGATCTTGTAGTCGTCCGTCACGGCGTTGCGCTTGATCTCGAGTTTCGGGTGGAGAGCAGCAGGGTTCGGATTGGGGATGGGGAAGTGTGTGCTGGGGTCGCGATCCTTCTCCGGTGGTTGGGTCTCTGCGCTCTCACCCTGACTGCTCGTCTCTGGCTCTGGCTCTTCTTTGACTTTTCCATTCTGCAGCATGTTCCGAGCCGATTCCACTCGTCTGTTGGTGTCACTCCGGCCAGAAATAAATCCCAAATGATCGTGCTTTAGTCGCGCGCAGCACTCATTCCAAATGACACCGCGACACGCGACACGCGGCGGCTCCTCTGCGCGGGATCAAAGGCGAGTGTTGCATTCGAGGAAAAGAACAATCCTTTGATGGTTTATATCAAAGCCGCTCTTCGGCTCTTCATGTCCGAACTCTGAGCAGTGACAAAGTCAGGGAGTTTTTAAAGAGAAAGCTGTCCGACTGTGCGCGCGGGCTCCTCTCCGGCTCCGTGTCCAAACGCGCACCACGAGCTCACCCAGTGCACTATGTAGTGGACGACTTCACGTCATGTCCTACGTAGTGCACACATCGACCTAACAGGAAGTAGTTTGAGACGCGGTCCTGTCCCCCTGTGCGTCAGGGTTACAACCCTCAACTTCCACCAGAACTCACAGTCTTAAAGCGCCACTGTTGGTAAAGTCCTGACTTTACTGCTGTCTGGAGTCTAAAACTTATCAGTCTAAAGCTTGGTATCCGTGCTAAAAAGTGTCTCACCCAGGTGAAAACGTGAATTTTCAGATAGGATCATTTTTATAATACTTAATGCTACGTATCTCCAGATCCTTGCTTGGTTTTTTTTTTTTTTTTTTTTAAATAAGCATACACATTTATATTTTTATCAGATAAAAACAAACAAAATACAATTTCATGCCATTGTATTTATTCCCATATTACTACCGTGGTATGAGCTCCGGTCAACATTCACTCACACGCACAGTTAGCCTAAGCTGCATGTCTTTGGACTGTGGGAGGAAACTGGAGAACCCGGAGGAAACCCACCAAGCACAGGGAGAAAATGCAAACTCCATGCATATACACGCAGATCCCGAGGCAGGAATCGAACCCGGACCCTGGAGGGACAGTGCGACAGTGCTCTAACCACTAAGCCACTCTGCCGAATAATAAAAATAAAACATGCAGCTTTTTATATGAAGACTAACAATATGTCCCCACAAGTGCAAAAGGGTGGATTTGGGTAGACGCGTGACTTTTTAAGAGACCCAAAATGTCCAAAGCAGGGGATCAGCTGGACGATAGTAGTGTAGGTACTGTATAATAGTAGATCTGTAGTGTCCATAAGGTTTTTTAATTCAAATCATTCAATGATCCAATTTAGATGTAACATATCTGAAAATGTGTATTATTCGAAAATGCTAAATTGTTAAGATATTGCAACATGAATTTGACATGGTTACGGACACTATAGATAAGCACTATTTTTGCTTTTCAAACCTTTACCAAAAACTGTCTCTCATGCAAAGCACTGAGGTAGTCCTGGAATTTTAATGGTATGTGTGTTAACAATAATTAAGGGTGTGTGTCTAATTTGAAGCATTTAGACAAAACCAGTGTTGTTAGTAAATTGGGGGGAAAACAAGCTTAATTTTGCACAGAATGCTTTCATCAACAAAGATTAAGCAACAAATTTACAGGTCATATGCTTCTAAAAGCTTACACCAATTTTAGTATCGATACTCATAATAAAATATGAATAATTAGCATTTTAAATGATTACTGATTGAAACAAAAAAAAGGCCATTTTTGGGGCACATATAAAATCATCTCTCAAAAATGGCTGAAGTTGGGAACTTGAAATTTTTAGAGAAGCAAGATTGGTCAATTCAACGTTGCATAAACGTCTTGCATAAAGTAGCTTCTTTGTCACACACATTTTCTGTATTATATGCATAACAAACATAAACGCTTTTTTTTAACTCAAACAAACAAGCAAACATACAAAAAAAATCTTTACACAGAGCTCAGGATGAAACCAGGGAACCTGAATCTGATCTCGTGATATGGTACCGCAATCATGTGCTGTTCCTCCGGTTTGAGCAATTCTGCAACCGGTTTTTAAAACAATTCAGAGACAGAGAGAGAGAAAAAGAAAGAGAGAGAGAGAGAGAGAGAGAGAGAGAGAGAGAGAGGTTTGAGTGCATACTGAATATTCAGATGTACTAATATTAAAGTACATAGTGTGCAAACATCCAACTGTGGAAAATAAATGCTAATATGGTTTTCTGTATAAAAATCGTGTATATTTTTGTGATTCATAAAAATACATAATTATTGTTGCATTGACAAACGTACATTCCCCTTTAAAAGAAATGAAGGAAAAATGTTATTTGGAAAATGTAATAAGCTAGTAAACCAGTATCTGGTATGACATTTGAAAATATCAGAGAAATAAATGTGTGATAAATAATTGTGGATGTGAAAGTGACAGAATCTATTAATTATAATGCAGTCGTTACCATGGATGCAACAAGATACATATATATTTACATTTAAATTATTTATGAATTCTTCAATGCATTCAAGAACAACATGGTTTTTAAAGTTCACTGAGAGAGTATTTCTAATGGATCTGGACGAAATGAGCTGCCACACATGAACTATTCGTCTGACAGCTTAAATCATTAACATTTTCGGCACTTGGCAGACTCCCTCATCCAGAGTGAATGATATAAGTGCTTTTGAAGTTTCCATCGATAAATATATACTTAGATTGGTTCACTAGGGTACCGACTGGAAGTACCATCAGTCAAACACTGTTGGGAAGGATATTTATTTAAGGTCTTTAGACATCCACCACCTGGTCGCCAGTACAGAACACAGTCTTGATGCATGTCGTCCTCGATCCCTGAGAGATGGAGCGCGGGGTGTGATGTGTGCTTTAAGGTAAGTGGGTGCTGGGCTGTTTTCGGGTTTTTCCACAAGCATCATTCGTCATTCCAGGAATCATCCAGGAGATTAAACAGGAAACACAGCTTCGAGTTCACTTCCTGATGAAAGAGTTTCTCTTCACTTCTTCAAACAGCGTGTCTTTGTAAGATAAACAAGTAAGGCAGAATGTAGGAAAGAGCAGTGTGTGTGTGTGTGTTTTCAGTAATCCAGTGCACATATCAGTGCCACCCCCTGCTTTATCCAGTGACTCTGGAGACGGTCTGTGGGAAGCTCTACTGCGATTACATAGTTAGTGGAGTGACCGGTTGTGGACAGAGTTCCTGTTAAAAAAGAGAAGGAAAGAGTGAAAGAGACAAGAGAGAGAGGACGATAAGTGGGACAAATGTGTGTATTTGAGAAAGGAAGAGATAGAAGGGGACGAGAGAGACAAAGGCGAGAGGGGAAATAAAGTGGGACAGAAAGGTCAGAGAGATGGAGAAAAAATTAAGGTCAAATAAATAAATGAAAGTAATAATAATAATAATCATAATAATGAATATGTATCACAAGGTGCAACATTCTACTATCAGTTTTCAAACCTATTCCACTGATCTGAAACTGTATACGGCTCAAATCTAACCAAACACACACACACACACACACACACACACACACACACACACACCAACACTAAACACACACACACACACACACACACACACACACAGAGCGCTCACCGGCACGTGTGAGTGTTTTGTATATGGGGCAGATGTAGATGCCGGACTGTGGTGCCTTGCGGTTGGGCGTAGGCACCAACCAGATGACGGCCATCTCAGTGTAGAGCTCTTTGGGTCGAGACTCGGTCAACAAGCCTTTGCGTGCGTCCCAGCGCGCCCCCTCCAGGAACAAGCCGTGAATAAAACACCCCGACTCGGGCCTCTCGGCCAACTCTGCCACTGACTGTTTCATCACCTGTGGAGGAAAAACAGGATCGGGACGATCAGCGAGAGTGAAAGCAGGGTTCTGCTGGAAAACATGCAGCGTTCATATACATGACTCAAGCGTCGTGATCTGATAACGATTCTGTAATGACATGTCGAGACCAGGAAAATAGCTTCTGAAATATGATACGGAAACATAACAACAGGCAGCATTAGTTTATACAGCTTTCAGATAAGTTCTGTGATTTGTACAGTGGTTATATAAGTCATAAGACCAAGGTATTATAATGCTATTATATAAGCACACAATAGTCACATAGACTCAGATAGATGCTGCATGGGGTAATAATCAGTAATAGTTCAAAGTACACAGTTGTGGACACATCAAATTATATTCTCTACGCCTGCATATATTAAAAAACCAGGCCGCCACTTAAATTTGACCCCAAATCAGAAGGAAGCATAAAGACAATTGTTGTCAGCCAAAACACAGTATTGGTGCTGATTAAATATTTTTTGTTATACATATAATACAGAAAATGTGAATGCCAAATCAGCTACTTTTTGAAGTTTATGCAACATGAAATTGACCAATCTCGCGTCCCTAAATATTTCAAGCCATTTCAGAGAGATGACTTTATATATTTCCCCTGAAAACAGTAATTTTTCAGTGTTATACTGTCTCGCTTCAAACAATATATATGCACGATATGCATATATAATATACGATATATATGCAATCACGATATATATGCAATATAAACATATTTTTTTAAATGTAAATTATGCATATTTCTTTATGAGTATTGATTCTAAAATTGGTGTTAGCTTCTAGAAGCATATGACCTGTAAAAAATAGTTGCTTAAGTTGTTTTTTTGCAAGATGCTTAAAAAGCAAAAAATATGCAAAATCTATAAGCAAATTCATGTTGCGATTTTGCATTTTAGAAAAATATACTTTTTCAGGATTACAGTATGTCTTTTCATGTGAATCTAAATTGGCCAAGTTTCATCTGAATGACAGATGTTGAAAGATTTGAAAAAGTTACGGACACTACGGACATGAAAGGGCATGAATTTGTATTTAGCAAATGTAAAATATAAATGTGTACGCATATTTACAAAAACCGAAGTATGGATCAGGAGATAAGAAGCATTAAGTATTATAAAAAATGGAATGGCGTTTTGTGATCCTACTCATTTCTCACTGATACCATATTTTGGCCAACACAGTTTGAAGCCAACCTTTAAGGGGGTAACCAGCTATTTTTCTTTGAAAAACTAAATGATTAACTTAGTATTGCGCTGTAAAAAAGAGCAGTGGGAGCATGGGAACATTTATCACCAAAATGTTGCATCGTAAAGACATATATTTTTAGCATTGATTTAAGGAGGTGTGGGATTGCTGTGAACCTTAAAGGAGAAGCTGATGCTGTCGATGGAGAGGCCCGAGCGGCGGGCGTAGTTCTGCAGCGTCCCCGTCAGGAAGGCTTGTGGGAAGAAGAAGCCGCTGATCCAGAAGACGGGGGGGATCCCGCTGGAGATCCAGAGATTCAAGAAACTGATGCGCTGGAGCAGGTCGGCTACCCAGGAGCCCATCGGCTTTAGAGACGGGTACGCCTACGGGAGAGATCACACACACACCATGAATGTAAATGTGTTTATTGGGATTTTATGAAACCCTAATTGTGAAGTGCATAAATGCAGATGATACAACAAATGTTGGAAACCTTAAAATGGAAAAACTCATGTCTTAAATAATAAATGTTTCATCATTTTTGTGCCCGAGGGAGTCGGAATCAGAATCTGGTTTTATTCGCCAAGTATGTTGACACTCACAAGAAATTTGATTCCAGCTGTTTGTGGCTCTCAAAGTACAGACCAACATAAAACACTGTACATTTGTACAAGTAAAGTAAGTACAAGTAAAGCGGGAAGAAAAAAACCAAGACCGAGGGAGAAGGGGTGAGGAGGACAGATTCTCACCTTGGCCTGCCACATTTCTGGAACGGCGTTGATGAACAGACTGTTGGCCATGAGCTCCAGCTCGGATGACATCACCACTAAACCTTTCAGCGCCTTCACCAGATCTTTCAGACTCCATGAGATCACTGCTAACAACTTGTTATATCTGATACAGAGAGAGAGAGAGAGAGAGAGAGAGAGAGAGAGAGAACGAGAGCAATCATGGTGCAAAAAAATATGCGCAATCTCAGGAATGAAGAAAAGAGAACGATTGAGAAAGATCATTAACACATTATACGCGAAATAAAGCGATTGTGAATGGGATTAAATCTCTGCGGCGAGGGTGAGAGAAAGGAGAAGGCAGAGATTACAGCTAATGCCGGCTTTACAGAGAAACATATCTGAGAAGAAAAAGACATTATTCTAAATAAGGTTTAAATAATAAATTGGTGCAATTTATTTTATGGAAATACATAATATAATATTTAATATCAATATAATAATATAATATATTTATTATATATTTAATTAATATATAATATATTTTTACGTAAAAACATAATATAATTAATATCAATATTAATAATAGATTATCTATAATAGATTTTTTGGCTATAACCTATAGTTACTGCCACTTGCTGACTCTGATGTGTGTATGATGTGTGTATGATGTGTGTATGATGTGTGTATGATGTGTGTATGCACCTTATCACCTCCTGTATCAGTACAGTGTTCATAGACTCCTCATACATCACCGGGTACTTGATAACAACTTCCTGTATGTCGATGGGGTTGGGAATCTTCTGCAAAATCCCTGTCACAATCTCCTCGACAATCTGCCGGTGAGAAAGAGTTTCACATGTGTACGTATATATATACTAGGAGTTCCGAACCCTTTAGCTGTGGAGTTAATTAAAACTACAGGTGACTCTATGCTGGACTCAGTACCTCCTCTCTGGCTTTGCCCCCGCTGGAGGTGGCTCTGGGCTGCAGCTGGAGTACAGCACCCAGGAGGGCGAAAGTCTCATTCTGGGCAAAGCTGATGTTGGCGTTGTCATGCAGGCCGAAGATCTCGGGCGTGTCGTTGATCGGCAGGCCGCGGATGTACGATAGGTAGCCCTGCGAATAATGCATTACAATCCTCAGGTCATGTACAGTACAGTATGTATACTACACTGTATATACACAGTACCGTGCAAAAGCCTCAGACAGGTGCAAAGAAATGCTATAGAGCAAGGATGCCTTGAAAAAGAAAACTATAAAGTCCAATAAACGATAAAGTCAGACGCTTTAAGGAGCCTTTAGTCTCAGGTATAATTTGTCCAGCTTTATTAGGAAATAAGACTCCTGCAAAAACCACACACTTCTGATGACCATGACTGTCGCACCTGCTTCTTTTTTGCATGCGATATCTGTCAGCTTCCTTTGTTTTGTGTGTGGGTAAAAAGTGGCTGCTTATATAATGTCCATCTCCATCCATGCAGGAACGTCTGTAGTCCAAATAGGGACTGTGGAGACCAGTGGTGATTACTGTACCATCGTATTTATTCCCATTTTACAACCGTGGTGGACAAGTATTTGGGGACAATTAGCCTAATCTGCATGTCTTTGGCCTTTGGTACCTGGAGGAAACCCACTAAGCACATGTAACGCACACAGACTCCGAGGTGAGAATCGAACCCGGACGCCGGAGGTGAGCGTGCTAAACACTAAGCTACCGTGCAGCCTTATATAATGTGCTGCTTTCTTTCCTGGCATGTTTCTGTAACATTGTGGTGGAATTCTGATGTTTGAAAATCTGAAATTTTGTACTGACTCAATAATAAAGACATACAGTTTGTACAGGGTGACTATGACAGCTTTTTTATACTATATTAAATCTGGAAGAAGGAGAAGATTCCATTTAAAGATTTCTTTTCAAATGCGGCCATTTCGACAGCTAGTTACAACATCTATTTAATGATGCCGCGCAGCTTTCACAACTCGACCGAAGTAGGATGTTCACTGTGGCAGGAAATCACACTTAGCCAAAATGAGCACGGCAAGATTAGCTGTGTACGTTTATTCCCCCTAGTATACAGCCAGACTGAGATGCGACGAGTTTCCCCATACATCACATCAGTGGCACAAACTTAATCCAAAAAACGGTTTTCATCGTGAATACGTCCTGCAAATACTGTATTTAACTACCATAATTATTTAAGTACCGTATATAATAGTGGAAACTGTTTTTGCTGAAACCAACAATTTCTTAATATTAACACTTTTGCTCAGTAACACATCTGGTCAATGAATAGACGTTAAAGTAAACCTTGATGTCCAGCTCTGTGTTGATCTGGCGGTACTCTCCTGAGGGCGAGTAGGAGTACTCAGGAGTCAGCACGACGGGACAGTAGAAGTCCTCCAACACGTTCATGATGCAGCGGCGATCCCAGTCGTCCGTCACACGGCCGCCGTAGTTTATCTCACCTGCTGTGTACTTCAGAACCTAGACGTAGAGAGAGAGAGAAGAACGTTAATACTACAGAATAAAGGTCATGACTGAGCTTCCTGTTCAGGTTCAGGTATGATGCTTTTTGGAACAAGATGTATCGGTGAGAATGTGTGTGTGTGTGTGTGTGTGTGTGCCTTGTAAGGAATGTCCTGGTATTCATCAAGGAACATTTTGAGCTGGCTGATGCAGATGCGCAGGTCTCCGTCTGTGAACTCGTACGGAATGTTGAAACCCAGTGGACCGAATTTCCTGCGCTCGATGACGTTTCCGTGGAACAGACAGAGAGACAGCAGCAGGCACTTGAACGAAGCCATCTGAGAGAGAGAGAGAGAGAGAGAGAGAGAGAGAGAGACGGAAGAAACGTAAGATTTAGATTTATATCAAGACGACGTTAACGATTTAGATTATTAGAATTGAAATGCAGTCATGTGTGTGTGTTTGTGTTTGCACCTGATTGCAGGATTTAAGGAAGTCATCATTCAGACTCAGGTAGGTCCTCTGTAGGTTGGCCTTGATGCCTCGCGGAGGCTCGATGGTCATCTTAGAACCGTTCTGGAGAATGGAGACCGGGAATTTGTTGCTGGGCAAACTAGTGAGCCACAGGCGGAAGTCCCGGTGGACCTGACACACACAAACACACACAGAGTGGCTGCTTTTAGTGTTTAGTGCTCCAATTAAACAACTGTCCAATTACCTAAGATTATTATAACTAATAAACTAATTGATACACATTCAGTATCGTCTCTCCGGGAATAATGGATATCCACACGTGAAGTGTGTACTGTATTTGTGCACACGTGTGTTAGGAGTAGCTAACCTTGTCGGGGTTGATGTTCTCGATGAGTCGCTCCAGACTGGGCATCCAGCTGGGTGCCAGGTGGCAATTCTGGAAGAATACCCACTGCCCCTTGTCCATCGCATTGTGCATCATCTTTTCAGCCCAGGGGCCCTGACACATACACACACACACACACACACACACACACACACACACACACACACACACACACACACACACACACACACAC
>JAQQZT010000016.1:20652808-20665265 GCA_030068275.1 Clarias platycephalus
ACACACACACACACACACACACACACACACACACACACACACACACACACACACACACACACACACACACGTACATAAACACAACATTCCGCATCATCAGCCACAAATTCAACACACACCTAGACAGATGCAGTCTCAGAGAGATCTGACTTCAGCAAGCAGTCCAGCCTGAGCGCCTCTGAAACACTCAGTCGACATTACCGTCAGATCTAAACACACATTCAAGGTTCAACAAAATAATTCAGCACAAAACATCTGCCATCTGTCATCGCGTTTGAACTTCCTCTACCAGGGATGAATAATTAGATCGTCGCTTCCTTTCTGAGAAATTCCAGGCGGGAAAGACAAGGCCAAGAATGCTGGAGCTGGGGGAGAACTTACAAATTTGCAGATAAAAAAAAAACAAAAAAAACACCATGTCAGGCCGCTGAAGTCAATTCAGGAAAGAATGCTGTCTAGACAAAACAATCACGAACAGAACAAGGAGCAGGCACGCACACAGCCAAAACAGTCTAAAAAGTTGGAATTGGGAACATCCTGAGAGCGGTCGAAAGCAAGCAAGAGAGGAGAAAAACGCAGGAAGAAAAGGAAGGTTACAGAAATGTTCAAATATTTGGACTCATTCTTTCTCTTATCCTGTCTGAAGCCCATGCCAGGGGACTCAGGGCACCAGACGGGGTACGCCCTCGACGAGGTGCCAGGACACACAAGCACACACTCACTCAGACACACAGTCACACACACTCACTCAGACACACAGTCACACACACTACGAGTAGTTTGAAAATACCAGTTATCCAGCTCTGCATATCTTTAGACTGTGGGAGGAAACCAGAGAACCCGGAGGAAACCTGCAGAACATGCAAACTCCATGCACACAGACCTGAGGCAGGTGGGGTTCATAAAAAAAACAACAATAAAACAAGACTAATATAGTGTTTGTGAAATGTATAAATACAGTACATATACCCCCCCCACCCCCTTTATATTTTGCTTCCAAAGAGCCAGACTTCGTTGAATTTTTTTATGTTGTATTGAGGAATACTTCTCCAGGCTTCCTGCAGGACGTCTGTCACTTCTAGTCTTAGTCTGGTACCTGAGCAGTTTCAGAAAAATGTGTTTGTTTGTTGAGGCACATAGTAACCCATGAATCATTTAAGCCTAAAAAAACATCAACTTGAGGCATGAACCAGTGAGAAACGGGTGCAGATGATGATCAGGTCAGTGATTAGTATACCGGTGATGCTGATTACTCTGTGGTCAGAACAGACGAGATTGGAAATGGGGTTGCTGCTGACGTTGGTACATCAACATCCATGTTTTTTATTGTATCTTTAGGCATTTTTGCAGCTTGCCGCAGTAAAAAGAAAACATTTTTTCCCATGGGTGTGGGTGTGACCTCAGGCCACTTCTCTTTCATCAGGAGACCTTCACTAGGAACTGAATGCACCAGTCATTGTTAGGAATGTAGCAGCTCTATAGTGAGTGACCTACATGCCAGCAACTGATACCAGTGCTGAGTACAGAGCCGTTATTAGCAACACAGTGCGGAGAAATGCTTTTCTATGTCACTGCTTTGTAAAAAAACTTTCTTTCTTTCTTATGGCCTAATTAAGGTAATTTGCATAATCTGGAAAAACATATAGCTGGACAGATCTTCATTTACACTACAAACTAAAATTCAGAAAATCCTACAGTATGCTCTATCACTGTACAGGATACCTGAAGAATCATATGTTTAATTTTTGTTGTTTTTCTAACCTGGCCCTGGCCTAGAGAGATGGCGCTCATTTTCTTGGAGAACTTCATGACTTCGGCAAACTTGTACAGGTCAGCTGCAGGGTCGGTACCGGGGGACAGCACAAAGATAAGCGGAGTGGAGGGAGACGATTCCTTAAAGACCGCAGACAGGTCGGAAGTCTAAGAGAGACAGATAAGAAGACACAAGTTATAATGTATATAGAAGTCAACATTTACATTCACATTTAGGCATTTGGCAGAAGCTCTTATCTAGAGCGACTTACAAAAAGTGCTTTGTACTGTAGGTTCCATCATTGGATAGATACTTACACTGGGTTAATAGGTTACTAACTAGTACTATCAGGCAAACACTGAAAAGTTTAAAATCATATCCCAAATTTAGTCGACTGGACAAAGATATCTCACTCACTTGTCTAATCCGCTTTATCCTGTATACAGGGGGTTTAGGTGAAACAGACTTTCATCATTTATTATATATATTATCGTTGTACCAAGTGCATTTAGTATAAAAATGTTTTTTTTTTACATCATACAGATAAGAGGTAATTATCAGAAAATATAGATATGGTTAACCTGAGGCTCGATGAAGCGCTGGCCCAACTTTGCTGACACGAAGTCCTGCAGGGCCTGTGTGAGACAATCGACACGCAGACACCGCAGCACCAACATCCGCTGAAAACTGTCCAGCTTGTCCATCCACTCGGCCGGAAGAGACTCCCTGGACAATCACACAGAGAACATACATGTACAATATAATGTTGTAAACGTACACATGGGTGAGATGGTCAGGTGTCCACAAACTTTTGCTTTCCGCTTCGTGTTCAGGTTTGTGTACGGTATATTTGTACGTTGTGTATATAGGTGTCTGTTTGTGTGAGAGGATACCGATGAGGCTGGCTGCTGTCGAAGATCCTCCTGTAATCAGGCTCGTGTCTGGAGAAGGTTTGTGCCAGGCCTTCGAAGGTGGGCAGAGCGTTGAGGGCCATGATATCCTGCCACGCCCGCTCTGATAACCAGGTGGGCGCCGGGTTTGGCAGCTGCTGCTGGCTCGTGCCTCCTGACAACATGTACTGCCACTCCATCTGGACATTAAAATAGAGGTGAAACATTTCCATACATCAGTTTTGTAATGATTATATAAATGATTGTAGAAGATCAGCACAGGAAAGCAGGAATGCCCAAGAGAACTGAGTGAATTATTCTCTCATTTTGTTCCCCCTCACCATATCGATCTCATTTTTGTTCATCATGATGCGAGCGCACAGCAGGAAGGCGAACATGAGCTTGTGCTTCTCGAACAGACTGCGGCACACGTTGCTGTAGAGGCTGAAGGTGAAGTACTCGTTGATGTTGTTGATGCGCTGCTCCAGTAAGTCTAAGAAAAGACAGAGAGGCATGTGAAGAGAGAGGAACGCAATGCCCGGCTTTTTTGCAGACGATACATTAAAGAGCTGCATAATTGATGCTCATGATACTTTTTGTTTAAATAACTTACTGTGATATTATCACAATCACAATACCAATGAAATGATCAGATTTGAATTACGATTTTGTAACTATTTGTTACATTTGTTCTGATTTTGTTACAATTCTAAACAAAATGTGCACATGATTCGCAGCTACCACACAGGATACTGTATGAATAGTTTAGACCAAGCTGCCTGTATGACTATACATGAATTGTGACCTTTTGCCCCTTCAAAAGTCAATTTGTTTTTTGGGATTTTTTCCAGATTTTCTACCTAATTTTAGTCGTGTCCAATTCCTCCCCGTCACTAGGGGGCTCCCACATTAAGGGCTACTACTACCACTGAGTCGGGAGGGCCGAAGACTATCACGTGTTTCCTCCGAACCACGCGAGCCAGCCGACCGCATCTTTTCGAACTGTGCACTCACGCACCGTTGGGTGCGATGTATCACACTCGGAGGACAGCGCTATCCGCTCCTTCCGCTTGCGTGAGCTCTCAGACGCCCCTGATTGGCTGTAAAGCCGTGATTAATGTGGGAGCACTAATACCTCTCCCCTCTGAGAAAGCTCGGCCAATTAGCTCTCTCTAGACCTCTCTAGACAGCATCACCCGGGAATCAAACCAGCGATCTCCGGATGACAGGGCGAGCACTTTACCACTGCGCCACTCGGAGGCCCAAAAGTCAATTTTAATTAAAAAAAAATTTATTCTGAAGTCAGTCAAAAAAATCACGATACGTAACTGAATTGATTTTGATCATGTGACACCAATTGGACACAGGTCACTCATGAATACACAAAACTTGTTCTCTAGCTGCGAGTGTTAGTTAGTTGTTTCAGTTCAGCGATGTCTAGACGTCACATCGGTCACAGCCCGAACTTCTCAGGGAGCAGGGACTGAAGAGATGTTGGATAACTTTAGCCACTTTTAGACGATGTTTAGAGATCATACTGTATAACGCACTGATAAATGTTGTGGTACAAAAGCGCCATGACAAAGTGCTAGTCTGGACGCCTTGTGCAAACTGAAGTAAACTGGGGGCGAGAGCCAGCAAACTGATACTTATAAAAGCCTATAAGAAACTTTTAAATCATTAATTAAAGCACCGGACAAATATGTACAGATTACTGTAAATCTTTCAGTGCTTAAAATGGATCAGATTTGAGTAGAAGTGATATTATTGTAATATGACTACTTATAGCACTCTCAGAGATGATGATGATGATGATGATGATGATCCGGTTCTGTACCTGCACGCTCCGAGTGAGCAATGCCCGCCATGAAGATGCCCAGGAACCACTCCAGTGAGTACTGATACATGGGGTCCACGTTAGACAGGTCAGAGACGCAGAAGAAGAGGATCTGGGTGCGCACGGCTACCGGGACGTACTCCAGACGTGTGGTGTCGATGTCTCGCTCTGTCTCCTCCGCCACCACCACTTTGGCCTGCCACAGTCCAGCACGTATATTCACTGGTTATATATCTTTATTTAACTACAGTCTTTCTTAGTAAAATGGTAATGCAACCTTAAATTTCGGTAAACTGAATGTGATCGAAGTAAGCTGCAATTTGAAAAGAATAAATGTACATATAATGTACAAATAATAAAATTAATAATTAGGTTATGGTCTGTATTTCGTCCTGTACTGTATAACTTTCAGCTTTTTAGTTGAGCTTCACAACAGTCGCTCAGTCATGCTCAGTTTGCCTGAACGCTATGTCTGTGTTGTTTTAAGAGTGTGTGGTTTGAACAGAGAGAGTCTGCGTCTGTCCTGTAGTCTGGTGACAGACCTGTATCTCTCCAGCTTTGATCTTGGAGGCTCCGAGCACGCGTATGAGCTCCTCATCATCGACGGGGTTCCCCTCTGACGAGCTGAGTCTGAGCAGGATCTGGTCTTCGATCTCCTTTAGCTCCTGCTTCATCTGTGCGTTGCTCACGATCAGCTGGTTCTTGGCCTCCTCTAGGTCAGGCCTCTCCTCGGCCACCACCCGACCCAGCAGCTGATCCTGCAAGCCGCTGCAAAGTACACATCACTTTATTATCACACTTCAACTTTCCATTTAATGCATTAACACGTGCAATTATCGGCCAAAACATGGTATCGGTGCCAAACTGTCCCTCACCTAGGTGAAAAAGTGAAGATAGGAGCATATAACACCATTTTTTATAATTCTTAATGCTTCTTACATGCTTAAATTCTTGTAAATATGCATACACGTTTATATTTTTATCAGATAAAAAGAAACATGTTTGTTAAATACAGTTTCATGCCCTTTTATGTCGTAGTGTCAGTAACTTTTTTGAATTCAAATCTTTCAATGATCTTAACTGTCATTCAGATGAAACTTGGCCAATTTAGATTTTACATGAAAAGACACAAACCTGAAAAAGTGTATTATTCTAAAACGAAAAATTGTTGCGTTGAATGAATTTGACATGGTTACGGACACTACAGATATTCAGCTTTTTAAGGTTTTACCAACTTAAGCAACATTTTTACAGGTTATAGCCTTCTAGAATCAATACTAAATACTAGAAATATGAATAATTAGCTTTTTTAATGATTCCTGTTTGAAGCGAGACAGTATAACGGGCGAAAAATGGCCATTTTTGGGGCACATATAAAATCATTTCTCCAAAATGGCTGAAGTTAGCAACTTTTAGGGAAGCGAGATCGGTCACTTCCATGTTGCATAAACCTCAGATGTAGCTTTGACACACACATTTTCAGTATTATATGTATAACATAAAAATAAATAGGCAGCAATACTGTGTTTTGGCTTTTAAAATAGCTTTTAGTAGACAGCATGGATGCTTCACACACTCTAGTGAACACTGTTGTACCTCGGAGAAAGGGTGAAGTTGATGAGGGTTACTTTAGTGGAGATCTCGGGGGAATAGTGTGGATTGGGTAGCTTAGTGGTGATGTACATCTTGAAGTCGTCGTGGTAGGGAATAACAGTGTCTCCTAACTTGAGTACTGTACTGCCCTGCTGCTTAAACGTCTGAGCACACACACACACACACACACACACACACACACACACACACACACACACACACACACACACACAGAGTAATGGAAACCAAATTATTTAAACACTTGTAAAAGCATCACATATGACTGCTGCTCGAAATCATTTAGTTGTTGTCTGACTCTCAAGCATTAAATCATAAGGCTGTAATGTGCAATATATTTGCTTACAGTTGTTTAGTGGTGACTTGTTTGCAAGAGAATAAGCAGACGTGTCACTGTACCTGTCGCATCAGAACAGGGTCGAGCGCTGGGTCCAGCTCCTCTCCTATGTTCTCCAGCAGGCAGGGCTTCCCGAACCGAATGGCATTTTCCAAACTGCGGAGGAAGTCCCGGTCGCTCAGCTTCATCACATCCAGTCCGTTGTCACGTTCCTGCGGAAGCAGAGATCAAAACGTCTGAGAGACGTGAAACTGTTCAAGCGAGGAAGGAAAAAACTAATCCTACACGGACGCGTACTGCCGACAAAGGAGCCTGTGCAATTTGTTTACTTGTGTTTCGTGATTCATACCATGGTTTTGATCCACTTGTTGGCCTGACCCTGAGGGTCGATGAACAGAGACCAGCGTTGAGAATACTGCGTGATCACTCCGTTCTCCACAGAGAGGTTGTCTTTCGGCAATCCAGCAATCTACACACACACACAGTGATTGCAAAGAAACACAACACGTTGCTCGTGAACAGCTTCTTATTTCTCAGTGAATGGTTTAAGCACAAATGTGGATCTAATCTTATCTGAATACTGTAGATATGTTAATTTCTTCTGTGTGTGTGTGTGTGGTTGTTACCTGCCAGGAGCGGATCTTCACTTTGTCTCCGAGTGTACCGATGAGGTTGGGATCGGACGTGTGAGGGACCTTGTAGTCCTTACAGCCACGCAGCCACTCCTCAAACATCGATGCCCGATACTCGCCCTGGGGAACGTGCGCGCGCACACACACACACACACACACACACACACATAAATATAAACAAACACTTCTAAATGATAGATTGTACAAAATGCCATATCTTTGCATGTGTAGTCACATAGACATTGACATCAGCATGTATACATACAGACACGCGGAACACGTGCATGCTTACAGTGAAGGGTCCGAGGTAGGCTACGTATCCCGCAGCCAGTAGCACGTCGCCGGCTACGTTATCCACCAGATAATCCAGATGTTGCACTGTTTCTCTCCAGCGCACCTTCTCATCAGCAAGCCCACCGATCAGCTACAACACACACACACCGTACACATACAGGTGTTTATGTGGCTTTACAATAATATACACGGGTGCAAAAAAATTTAAATGTGACAGAAATGACTATAAGGTGTGGGGGCGGAGTTAGACCAGGTGATCTGGTTGTTGGGGGCGGAGTTAGACCTGTGACCTGGTCGTTTACTGACCAGGACAGGTACAAATGATTTGGACACGGACAATCGGATAGGCGTGTGCTGCTCTGATCATTTGTAGAGACTGTTTTTTTTTTTTCAATACAGATTAGTCCCTGCTCACCTTGTCTGCTCGAACCAGTCTGCATTCGCACAGCTGGCACTTGCTCTCAAGCTCGTCACGGTTGGCCAGACACTCCTGATACGTGGCCTGCAGCGCCGCAATGCCCGCCTCCACCGCCTCAAGCTGTCCTTTCGCCTCCTTCAACAAGTTCTGACTTACTGCCATGTCCTCTTGAGCCAAAGCAAGGGATTGCTGCACACACACACACAGGTACACAAAATAAAGATATAATTAGGGTAGCATAATATAGAATTTACAGATCAGGTCAAAAATGTGTGCAGTACTGAGTTCTGAACTACAGAGGGCAGCACTTCTCACCCTGATTGGCTCCACAGCCTTGGCCACAAAATGGTACCCGTGCATAGCGCGCACCCACAGGCAGATGGACGTGCAGGCCCTGGACACTTTAGAGATGGAGGCTGGCTGGAACTCCTCGTTGTCTATGTAAGGCTGGACCAGTTTGATCACAGCATCTGGGATATTGTCCTGTGGAAAGAGTAAAAAATAAATAAAAATAAAATAATAATAATAAATAAATAAATATATATATACAGGTAGTGATGGACTAGTCAGATTAACGGAAAGTTATTATTCTGCAACATATACATGATCATAGGTGGAATTTTGCCTGATACCTTCATATAATATACTCTTATGCATAACATTAGTTACACGCAGTTATTGACAATCCATGCTCTGTCAAATTCTTTTCTGTAAGTTAACAACTTAATGCGGGTAGCTCAGTGGTTAAAACATTGGACAACTGATCAGAAGGTGTCAGGTTCAAACCCCAGCACCACCAAGTTGCACCACAAAGCCCTTGACCCTCACCTACTCAGATTTAAAATGAGATCAAATGTAGAATAAGGGTGTCATCCAGAGCAACTTACTGTACATTTTATCTCATAAAAAAAAAAAACCTTACTCTTTCAATTATATCTTTACGTTTCATAAGTTGGAGAACGAACCCGTCTCAAATTGGAAAATTTTCTGTCTGTATGTCCGTCCAGACAGATTTTTATATGATTCTTTTATTTAAATAAATCTCATTTTAAGCTGTGATTTAGCTGCCTCTCTTGGGAGTGTCAGAGGGTGAGAAAAAAAAAAGAAACTTAAAACGAGTAGGTACAATGTTGAGAAAGAACCTAATCTTGTAATGGATTTAAAGCTGCTTTCTACTCTTGGTGCGATGGCTTTGTGTTGTGCTCGGGTGCGATTGCGCCTCCCTCCCCACTCACCTGCTGGCCAGAATTCACATTGTGAATTACATTTTAATTACATTTTATTGTTCCTTTTGTAAATCTGTAAATTTGCAGATTTGTACCTTCTATATTAATTTTATATATTAAAAGTTTTTATTTTTCATTCAATTTCTTTTTTGGAAGCTCTGTTTTTATTTTAGTTGTATTCTTATAGTGCAACTTTATTATAGTAAAATCTTTCCATCCTGTCCTATCTAGTGGTATAAGTATTTCACTGCAAATAATACTGTGTCTGGTGGTGCACGTGGCAAATAAAAATTTTAATTTTTATTGCTCCATACTCAAAAGAACACATGCATAAGTACGCTCTCGGATACAGCAGGTATCAGAGAACACAGACAACATTTTCATCTTTAAAACCCTTTCAGGCTCAAATTAAATTTTAGTAACAGGTAGTTAGTTTTTAACTGTTGCAAATCAGCAATGCCTGCCTTGAGAGGGTTAATTCAAGTCGTGCCCGAGGTACACCACACCGTGCCCAAGATCAGATTCTTAAGTGGACTTGAGCAAAGTATGCTGATCTGTGCCTGGGTTATATACAGAGTTTTGTTATATTACGCAAACACACTGAACTTTGGGATGTTTCAGAATCCATCCAGTGCTTCGGTCCATAGTGTGAAAGCAGCCTAATTTACCCACATGCACTACTATACTACACAACTGCTACATCAAGAAAAATCACAAACTTATACAGTGTCTGATGAAGTGTGTAGGTGTCTGTGTGACCCTGTCAAACTGTTGCAGGCCGTCTAAGAATTTTCCAGGGTCCTGCAGAAGTCCTTTTCCAGGCTCCCAGTAATCATCCACTTTGGTCCCCGGCTTTTCTCCAGGTATCTTTTTGGGTTTGATGCCCTTCAGGATGCAGACCGCCTCGATGACCAGTTTCACTCCCTGAGGAGGCCTCTGCATCGCCCTCACCTGGACAGCGCAACACCAACACACACGCTTCAAAAATGACAAAAGAAAAAGATAACACAATTCATCTTTTTACGTTTCGGTGTAATTTGTGGTATTGAGCATCACCTCAGTGACGTCGTTCTTGTTGAGAGACTTGAGGCTGGCTAGAGCATCATCCAGTGCAGGCAGAGCTATATCAAGGTTTTGTTGTGCTTCTGCAGCAAATGCGGCTGCTACACTGGCCTTCTCAGAAGCCTTGGCCTCCGTGGCCTGCACTTCCACACGAGACGATTCTGCAACCAACGTGTCTTTCTACACACACAGATATATTGACACACCACTAGCAATAAGAAGTCATTTAATGAACTGAACATATTATTTGATGATGTCACTTGCTTGAATTTTCTCCATGGTGACGTCTGTCTCTCTGGCCGCCTCTGCCAGCAGAGGCCTCGTTATTTCCAACTCCTCCTGCATCTTACCCACATCGTCAGATGTGCTCAAGAGCTGCAACACACACACACACACACACACACACATAGTGGAGTCAGATTCAGAAAAAAACTGATGCAAACACACTTAAAAAAAATTTTTTTTTTAAGTTGAGGTCACCTTGTCCAGACCCGCCTTCATGCGCTGACGAGCACCATGCAGTTCCTGCTTCTTCTGTCCAATCAGGGCTGAGAAAATACTGAGCAGCTCCAGGTAGCTCTTGGGTGTGACGTAGTTATAGCGCGAGAGTTCAGTGCGGTATTGGACGCACTTGAGAGCCACCATCTGGTGGATCTCCACGCACATCTCCGTCTAAAAACAGAAGATGTCTCAAAGTCTGTAGATCTTTTGATGGGTATATGATTTATGTGCAGCGCTCGTACTGTATGGACGCAGAAACATTTTTTCAAGACTTTTTCTCACCAGGCCTTTTAGGGCTTCGGGACTCGCATCCAGCTCTGGCAGCTCGTTGAGGAAGGACGTGGCGACAGAAAGCAAGGCCTCTTGTGGCCAGGCGCTGAACCAGTCAATAGTACAGCATGTGACTAGAGACGGGAACTGCCTGAGCCTGGCGCGGAAGACTTCACCTATCGGGCTTGTAGAGGGAAAACGAACAGGTTTCAGAAATGTAGGTTTTATTTATGGGACCTGCCATGGACCAGGACCAAACCTAATACATCTGGCAACCCTTGATTTGTACACTAATGGTATACTGTACATGAATAAAAGAAAGGTTTTCTCTGTACAATGGGTCAGAACCCGCTCTTTCAATGATAGCTTTACGTTTCATCCATTGGAGGACCAGAAACCAGTCTCTGAAAAAATTCTGTCTGTCTGTCAGACGCAAAACTGGAAAGAATTTAATGAAATGTCGGCCAGTCCTTCGTTATATGCCTGAAGTTAAACCTATAAATCTAAATGCTGAGTAGGATGGAAGTTATAAACCAGATGCTGATCAGCTTATTTTTAGCTTTAACCTTTTAACTAATATATAATTTCTCTAATATACTATACGTTGAGGAACGTAACTCATCCTAGACTTGTTGTAATGTGCAAATATGGTGAGTGTCTCCATAAAAATGGGTTACAGGATGGTTTATGAACCTCATGCACAGCACGGTGTGGATGTTGCTGCGGACTCTCCTGACGTAGGCGGCCATGAGGTTGGTCTTGGTGGGCTGCATGCCGAGATCCTGCACCACAGGCTTCATGGCAGCCATGATCCTCTCCTGCTCGTCTCCGCTGTACAGGTTGGGCACGTCGCCCGAGTTCAGGATATTATTAATGTCCTCCAGGAACGACTCGCTCTTAATCTGAAAAGCAGCAGGTTGGATTGAACGTGTTTCAGTGTTCTGGATATAACCGATAAAATGCCATTTGAACTATTTCCAACATGCCTTCGCTTAGCTTTCAGCTTTCAGGTTAACCATGAACTTTACCTGGGTATCAACAAAAAGGAAGGTGATCTGAGCATTCGTGACACCGGCCTTTATCATGATGTTCTTAATATCCTCCCTCCACTCGGGCACACCGTAGTTCTTCGACAGCTCGATCTGGAAGCACTCGTACTCACATCTTGGAACGACCAACAACGGCGATCACAGAATGGAGCGCAACAAACAAAAACCATGACATTAAATGACATGACATGGTGACACACATGACACCTAAAACAATGGGTTTTAAAGCAGAAATTCATGTAAAACTCTTCAATATTGGTCATTAGAGAATCTAAAAAGCTCGCAGAATCCTAAAAATGTACCGTATCACACTTTCTGAGAATGCTATAATGTTACACACACATTTTGTTATCTAGACAGGAAATTCTAACAACAAATCTATATTAACAAAAGAAAGGTTTTGTCTTGACATATCTTTACGTTTTATACAATGGATGACCTGAAATCAGTCTGTCTGTATGTCTGTTTAGCCAGATTTTGTCGCAGAATCACATGGACAGAATGCGCTACTGTCTCAATGTAAACAAACACCTGCACCAATAGATATTAATTAGAAAAGATAAAGTGAATATTTTTA
>JAQQZT010000016.1:20667040-20697265 GCA_030068275.1 Clarias platycephalus
ACTTCATCTTTATCTGATCTACTTTTTCCATTCCTCATCTGTGATTCTCTCTCCGATTACCGAACAGGGAGTGTATTCGGCGTAAACAAGGTATAAAATACTCAACCATACAACATTTGATTTCTTTGTATTAATAAGTTAGAGAGTATTTTTAACTTTAACCGTTTAACTCTTTTGACAAACTCTTTAACCATCAACTATGGATACTTACGCTAGTAACTAATAAATGCTGAAACAACATACATTAAATAAACGTATACTGTATATAGTGTCCCACCTTCTCCTTGTCGTCAATGAGCTGGTACACTTTGGGATCAGCACCAGGGATCATGAAGTCTCCAAACAGGACCGGATGGCACGGCACCACCTCCTCGTAGCTGCAGTCGAACTCCTCGATGCGCTTCTGCAGCAGCTGATCGAACCAGTCCCTGTCCTCTTGACTCACCAGTCTGTCCTGGAACACCCGGCAGCTCTCGTGGTACCACAGGCGCAGGAGCTGAACCTTGTCCTGAGATGAGACACACACAAAAAAAAAAAAACACTATGCCTTTTAAAAAATATATCGATTTCCTGGGTGTTGTGAGCTTTATTAATTATTAACATGCAAGATATCCTCTCTTATGAACAACTTCATATACAGTACCATGTGCCTTATCATTTCAGATCCTTCCTAAACACTTTTTCTCTACCTGGATCTTTCCAGCGTCCGCCATGAGCACACCCTGGAAGACCTTGGACAGGTCACGCATGTTGAAAGTATAGTGTGATTTGGCTGGAGTTGGCAGGAGGCCAGAGGTGATGGTGGAGTACACGTTAATAGTGGCATCCACTAGGGCTGTGTTCAGGGGAATCAGCTCTGGAGCTTTTTCTGCAGAAGAACAGGCATTCAGAAATGCTAGAATCTGAGATACAACATTACACTACAGGACTGATGAAGATCTCAAAGACCAGGTGAAGGTACTGTACACACACACACACACACACACACACACACACACACTATGAAACGCTCTAAAAATGTCTTAATTACCCAACCAGCTGCCTAGGATGGTGGAAAAGATCTTTCTCTTGCTGGAGTCCTCCATCTCGGTGAAGGAGAGGTAGTTGAAGTGTCTCGTGAAGCGTTGAGTGATTGGGTTCCTGCCTCCACCAGGAGGACCCATGGCGCATGCGAAATTGATGTCTACCAACTGCTTAAATGTCCCTGGTAAAGAGAATATATATCGTTTACTTTTTCAAACAACTGACCACTATGTACAGTATAAAATGTGCAATATACTCTAATGCAGTACTTCATCCATTTATGCTGAAAGATTAAGTGTGTAAATACACAGTTACCATCTGCTCACCTATCAGCTTCCGGTCATACCAGCCTGCGTGGTCCATAAACTGGCGCAGGAGCTCGATGGGCGGCTGGGCACCGTATGTCTCCAGCATGGGCATGTTAAGGTCATCGATGAAAAAGACGAAGTTCTTTCCCAACGGAGGACCGAAAACACCTTTCCGCCTGGTACACCACAACAGCGATGGTTACAATCATAACAACGTTTCATAGAAAATATTAGCCAACCAATTTGCCAACTATATTCAGAATTCTTTTTGGGGTTTTTTCCAAATCACTTTAGATCTTTTGCTTTTGCATAAGACTCAGTGAAACAGACCTTTTGTCCAGTTTGCTGTCGATGTAATCCTGTGTCTGGTTCGCTGAGGTGCGGGCGGAGAACATGAGGAAGTGTGTGATGTACTCGGCCGGCATGTTTTTCAGCAGTTTATCGGACACGGTCAGGGTCTTGCCCGTGCCTGTGGGGCCGATACACAGCACCTAAAAAAACCCCACATATGTTTCATTGCAGGTTTTCTACTTGGTTGCAGCCAAAACACAACATTGGGGCTGATATATATATATATATTTTTTTTTTACGTTATGCATATAATGCGAATATTATATAATATCTAATAATATATAATTTGCCAAAAAGCTTATGCGACATGGAAGTGACATCTTGCTTCCCTAAAACTATCAAGTTGCCAATTTCAGCTGTTTTGGAATGATGATTTTATATGTATCCCAAAAATGGCCATTTTTCAGCGTTATACTGTCTCGCTTCAAATAATATTCACTTCACATGCAAATTATTCATACTTCTTTATGGGTATTATTACTAAAATTGATGGAAGCTTCCCGAGGCATATGACCTGTAAAAACTGGTGCTTAAGTTGGTTTTTGGTAAAAGATTCAAAAGTAAAAAATCTGTAGTGTCTGTAACCATGTCAAATTCATGTTGCATCATGTTGTACTATCTTAACAAGTTTGCATTTTAGAAAAATACACTTTTTAAGGTTTATGTCTTTTCATGTGAAATCTAAATTCTATCTAAATGTTTTATCTAAATGACAATTAAGATCAGTAAAAGATTAAAATTTTTACGAACACTACGGACATAAAAGGGCATGAACGCGTATTTAGCGAATGTGTTTCTTTTTATAAATATGTATGAATTTTTATTTTTTTAAAAAGAGATACTTTAAGAAGCTTTAAGTATTATGAAAAATGGTGTTATATGATCCTACCTGAAAAAGTTCACCTAGGTGAGACACTTTTTGGCACCATGTTTTAAACATTGGCATGTGCTATGCTAATAAAATACTATCTATCTTTTAGTTTTGACTTGAGAGCAACATACTGGCTTCTTATTGGACAGAAGCATGTCTAACAGAAAGGACATGCGCACGGTGTCGGCGGTAGGCACGATGATGTCCGCGTAGCTGGTTTCCGGAGTGATGACGATGCTGCTGGCATAATTCATCCAGTTGACCCATTGCACCTTGTAAAATAATAATAATTAAAAAAAAACTATTTAGTGAAAAATTTCATGAACTGCACTTACAGTACATTAACACACCGGGACAACGAAAAGTTTTAATTAATTCCTATACCTTCTTTTTGACATCTTCCTCATCTTCTTGCCGTAGAGTGATGCCTGCGTCGTCCAGGCGATAATCGTACACCAGTCCCTCTTCGGGGAAACACAACTGAATCTACAAAATAAATAAACACACTGAATGTTTAAACAGCTGGCATCCACTGAGAGCTGATATTTATTTAATACATATGCCTGATAAATCTAATTTCATACGTAATGACAGAACCGGACAAAAATCTGGTTTCTTCATTATGAAATCATTAAAACATTTAGTTTTACACTTTTCACCGAATGTGCAATAGCGTAAATCACAAATGTACACCGTACTTCTCAGAGATTTGGGGTTCTTCTAAGCGTCAATATGGCAAGAAATAGTTATTAAGGTCAAGTACTTTTTCTTTCGTCATCTTGTCTCTTAGCCAGGCACTGAAGCGTTGGCGACTAGCAGCATCTCCGGTGGCTCCTACGCTCCATATCAGAGAGAAAATAAACCACGGCTCAATCAGCTCGTTCACACGGTCAAGCTTCTCCTGAGGAATAGGTTTCTGTCCCTACACATACACACACAGAGAGAGAGCAATCTGTAAAGAATGTTCATGTATACTCCAATAAAATCAAGTAAATCTTACTAAAAAAAAAAAAAAGATTTAGCAATTCAATTTACTTCTCGTGCGACAAAGGGCCAGAAGAAGCAGTCCAGCAGTTTGAGTAAAGAGCAGGTCAGGTTGCTGTCCATCGAACTGATCACTTCGGTCACTGACTTCCTCACAAACGTTACAGAATCCTGTGCACAAATACACATATCAGAGTTTTTCCCTCACTGTATGGATTCCTAAAAGTCCACACAAGTACAGCCATGACTAAAAGATTTGAGAATGAAACAAATCTAAATTTTCACAAAGTCTACTGCTTCAGTGTTTTTACAGTAGATCTTTGTGTCAGATGTTACTCTGGTATACTGAAGTATAATTACAAACATTTAATGAGTGTCAAAGACTTCTATTGACAATTACATTAAGTTTATGCAAAAGGCAGCCCATTCGTACATAATCAATGCTTGGAGTTTGTCAGAATTTGTGAGATTTTGTTTGTCCACCTGCCTCTTGAGGATGGACCACAAGCTCTCAATGGGATTAAGGTCTGGGGAGTTTTCTGGCCATGGACCCAAAATGCCCCTTAGTTATCACTTTTGCTTTATGGCGGGGAGCTCCATCATGCTAAGAAGGTATTGTTCATCACCAAACTGTTCTTGAATGGTTGGGAGAAGTTGCGCTCATGCATTAATAGGCTCAGGATGCTTAACACTGCAATTACTGTATTGACTCTTTGCATAAATTTAATGTAATTGTCAATAAACAGCTTTGACACTTACAACATGCTTGTACTTATCCTTCAATATACCGTAGTAACATCTGACAAAAAGATCTAAAAACACTGAAGCAGCAGTTGGTCTTTCAGGGGTCCCACAGGGGACCAGCCGGTGCGCCCAACCACTGAGCCACCAATGGCCTTCTAAAAACACTACAGCGGCAAATTAATATTTGTGTCATTCTCAAAACTTTTGGCCACGGCTGTAGGGGTTTAATCTCTAAGTTAAAAAAAGACTGACCTCAAGGAATCGCGTGAAGAGAGAATTGAGTTGCTCAGTATGTGGCTGCAGAAGTGCAGGGACCATTTGTAACCAACATTCAGTGAATGGAGTGAGTCCCAAAATACTGGGTTCCAAATACACCATACCACAGCGCGACACTGTGGCCGGGGAAGCCACGGCCAGATCCTGGACCTCGAACATCAGAGTCATCACCTGGACACAAGGAGAGGACATGATGATAGACAATGAAGAAACATTACTGACGATACATGACCAAAAAAAAAAAAAAGAGACCATAAAGAGTTGTGAACCAGAACTCACGTCTGTAAGTTTGATAATCTCTCCCGAGCTTAAACACAGCTTCTTATTGTCATCTAGGACGGTGTTCATGTTCTCGATCCAAACCGCGTCCACCGGGCCATCAAACATATACCACTTCTTCTCCTCGTCCATCGCAGCAGCTCCGGTGCGGATCAGGGATGACAGGATGCCGTCCGTCCTGAGCGTAACAGAAGGAAATTAAATGAGAATTAAAATGTTACACTTTACATTTTTCCAGTAATAGGCATGAAGATCAGGATGTCTGTTGGACACTCACCACTCGTGTGTGAGCAGATCGAACTCTCCGTACAGCTGCCCCATGGTGATGGACTTAGGGTTTAGAACATAGGTCTGAACAGGCTGGTACACTCCACCGCTGACAGATGGCTGACCCTGTAGAGCCGTGATGGCCGTCCCCAGCACCTCGTAGCACTGATGGATGCAAGCAAAATGCACAAGGCTATAAGGTTTGGTAGCTTACTAGTGGATGTAGAAGGGATTAAAACAGAGTTCCTGCTGACCAGTAAATACATAAATGCTGATAAAGTAACAGTTGGAGTAACTGGAATCACCTTAGTTTTTCCTGAGCCGGCCGGTCCAACCAACATCAAGCCGTGCCTCACCACAGTGGTCTCATACAACTGAATAACTTTTGTGATATAACCTGCAAATAAAAATAAAACAGAAATTCAAAGGAGCGTCCAGAATTAAATTTGCTCGGTCAGCAATTTCTTACAGGATGTTAAACTCTCACCGTCCACATCTTTCATTCCCTTGCTCTTGCAGACGTTACGGATGGACTCATCCAGCACGCCGTAGTCGATGGCTTCCTCGCGGATCTTCGGGAAGAGGTCAGACACGATGCCGTTGAAGAGTTTGAGGTCATCCTGCAAGAACTTGGGCACATTGACGTCTCTGATGGCGCGTAAACAGATCAGCTCCTGCAGAAGCACACAGAAGTTACTATGTAGTTTTCTGACTTTATTAGATAGATGAAAATAAAGAGACTTATATGGTGGAAAGGATGTGCATATGGCCAAAACATGGTATTGTTGCAAATTACAAGTGTCTCACCTAGGTAAAAAAGTACATTTTTGGATAAGATTATTGTGGTGTCTATCGTTCCTTGCTAGATCGCTGACCGCTTTGGCAGGTGTGTGAAGGGGCGGGGTCGCGGGAATGGGCACCGGTTGGTTATAATCATTGCTGATGGATTTCGGGCTTTCCCCGCACTATAAAACAAGGCGGGGTCTATCGGCCTGTCTGCCTGAGCCTGGAAATCTACAAAGTCATACGACAGATGCTAAAGCGAGGAGTGGCACGCAAAAGCCTGGGACTTCAAAGGCGTGGATGGAGGATTTCATGACCCTGCCGCTGAAGAAAAAAAGGCCGCTGTGTGTTCCATGACAAGGCTTCCGTTCTCAGCCGGGAAAGTCGCCCAGGCGAGGTGTGTCCGGGAGATATTCACCTGCCGTCAATGAGAGCTGAGAGGGGCCGGTTCGGCTGACCACAAAGGAGAACCGACTGAGAAAGCTCGCAGGAGCCTTTGCCCACACGGGCCCACACTGCCACTCATGCCCATTGCCACCACTCACCAGCTTGTGCCAGCATGCCAGCGGGGCACTGCCTACAGACCTGCATGTGCATCATTTTTCCCTTCCTCCCTCCTTTTAACCCTATTTAACCCGTGTCTGTGGCGCCGCCCGTAAGTTAAACCCGTTACAATGCTTCTTATCTTCCAATCTATGTTTTGTTTTGTGTAAATATTCATACACATATATATTTTTATCAGATAAAAAGAAACACATTTGCCAAATACAATTCCATGCCATTTTATGTAGTGTCTGTAACTTCAAATATTTTATGAATAATTCATTTAAATGTTTCAATGATCTTAATTGTCATTCAGATGAAACTTGGCCAATTTAGATTTCACATGAGAAGGCAAAATTATTAAGATATTGCAACATGGTTACGGACACTACAGATCTTTTGGTTTTTAAACATTTACCAAAAAGAACATAAGCAACAATTGTTACAGGTCATATGCTTCGGGAAGTTTCGACTAATTTTAGAATGAAAAATCGTAAAGAAAAAAGAATAATTCACATTTTAAATGATTATTGTTTAACGCGAGACAATATAACGCTGAAAATTACCATTTAAAACGGCTGACGTTAGCAAATTTTTAGGGAAGCAAGATTGGTCACTTTCATGTTGCGTAAACTTCAAGAAGTAGCTTCTTTTGCATTCACACATTATCAGTATTACATGTATAGCATAAAAAAAAATATCAGCACAAATACTGTGTTGTGGCCGATAATTACTTCTTAGCCATAAACTATTGATATAATCACAGTCAAAAACTGCCTGAGCAGTAACATGCCTGGAGATTTTTTTTTATGTCACGTTTTATAAGCAGATGTACAGTACGTGTGCAATCAATCAATCCATTCACCTCATCCATTTCAGGGTTCTCTCTCTTCAGGTTTCCTGCAGCAGAGATCACGGTTTTCACTGCCCTCATGCCGAAGTCATAGTGGTCCTACATAACATAAAGCACAACACAACACGTAAAGAAGCAATGCATAAGGTTTACTTGGTATTCCTACATGTGACAGTACATATAGAACATGAGACCTGGGAGCTGAGCTGCTCGGAGGACAACTTGAAGGTGCTGGTGATCTTTTTGGAGAGGACTTTTGCATCGCCGAAGCCAAATGAGTACAGAGAGATCTCAGCGATCATGGCGTAGTTTGGGACCATCATGGCAACCGGACGAAACAGAGCCTGAAGGACATTAAGTAAAACTGCAGCGTAGCTCATGGCAAAACGTAACTAATTCGGGTAAATATCAGTGGTGGAAGTGTACCTTTAAGTTGTCAGGTAGTTCAGTTCGACCTGCGTAGCCTGGGTTCATGGTGATAAAGACGGCGCAGGAGGGAACAAGCGGGATTTCTGAGCCTTCGAATGTAAACCGCTCCGCCTTAAAAAAGGGACATATTCCACTTTATATTAGAATCCGTTTCCCATCTTATACTCTTATATATTTATATGCCTGCCTGTGTGTTCTAGCTCACTCTCTGCTGCTGCGCCTTTTGGATGGTGGTAATCTGTTGAGCCACCACGGACAGCACCTCCACATCAATACGGTTGAATTCATCAAAGCACGCCCAAGCTCCAGAACTGTTTATACAAAGACAACACATGATACATTCTGTATAGAATACATTCAGCACCTGTACAGCAGCTTAAAAAGAGCAGCAGGTAAGCGTGCCTGACCTTGCCAGACCCTTGAGAAACTTTCCCATGGCGAGGAAGTCGAGCTGGTCAGAGCAGTTGAAGACGACGGTCTGGATGGCCAGCGCTTTACCCAGGTCCTTAGTGGTTTCGGTCTTACCGGTACCAGCTGGACCCGCTGGAGCGCCTCCGAACTTTAGGTGCAGAGCACCAGTCAGGGTCAGGTAACACCTGGGTGAGACAAAGAAAGCAGGACACGCGAGTTAATTCTGAGCTCTGGGTGTAATGAGTGGCTATGGCGTGTTGTGTCTGTATTGATCTTCCTCTGCTGTTTTACCTGTCGGTCAGTGGTGTTATGACAAGTCGCCCAGAGTTACCAAGATACTCGTAGCCATAGAGAAATTCTGCATTCACCGCCCTGATATAGAGGTCATTTCTGTCCCAGTAATATCTGCCAACGCATGACACACACATTTGCATAATTTCATGCTTTACACATATAATTGTTATCCATAATTTCTACACTAATATACATTATTGTGTTATCTCCTGACCTGAGCTGGCTGATCCACTCGAAGTCATTAACGCTGGACACAGATTCATCCACCAGTTTGGCAGCCACGTCTTTAGCGTGTACCTCGATCACGATGAGAGCAGAGAGAACAGCCCTCTGCATTCTAGACAGACGGCCTCTCACCAGCTGCACCAGGTCTCCCAGCTAAGCATCGACACATACTTTTAAACACATAAGCTATCAAAAAACATGAAACAATCCTCTTTTGGTTAGACACACACACACACACACACACACACTGATCAGCCATAAAATTACTGTATGGCCACCCACTTAGTATTGAGTAGGTCCCCCTTTGTGACACCAAAACAGCAATGCACTGTGTGTTCTGACACTTGGAGATCAGCATTAACCTTTTCATCAATTAGTGAGAGCTACAGTAGCCCTTATATTGGATCAGAGTACATGGACCAGCCTTAACTCACCATGTGCATCAGTGAGTCTTGGCTGCCTTACATTGGCCCAACTTCAGAGACAAGGTGTTCACTTGCTGCCTAATATACCCACTTACTTCTGAGATATTGTATCTGTAGCTACTGTGAGAAGAGACAAACTGTGACGGCTAGACGACTGGATCAGAGCAACTCCAAAACTGCAGCTCTTGCGGGATGTTTCCAGGCTGCTGTGGTCAGAACATAGTAAAAGTGGTCCAAGGAATGAAAACCGGTGAACTGGTGACAGGGGAATGGGTGATAGAGAGCGAAGGCTGGCCCACGGTACGAGATGTTGTAGTTCTTAATTGCTGAAAAAGTTCATGTTGGTTTCCTTCGAATGGTGTCAGGCCACACAGATTATTATTGTTTTGGTGGCAAAAGGGGGACCTACTCAATATTAAGCAGGTGGTCATAATGTTATTGTTAATTGGTATATCTATATACACACACTTTGATTTTTCTCATATGCACTACACTAAATTAGCGTTGGATTCTCATCATCATCATCATCATACCTGTGTCTGGAGCTGTGGGTACAAGCGATCGGCGAGGTCTCCATTCTCTAGGGACTCTGAAACTTCCAGGGTCCAGAAAGTCTGACATCCGGCGATGACCACCTGCCCCGGCCACGACAGCACCCACTTAGTGCGGGGTTCCTACGCAAAGAAACAGAAAAAATTACAATAAGTTACTGGAGATTTAGATATAATGCAGCATTCATAAAGAGACATCATTGTGACTTTATTTCTGTTTCAAAAAGAGAATATATATATATATTTCACCAGAAAATGATTTGCAATTTAATGCATCACCTTATAGCATACAACTAGTAAGATACTACACACTAGCGGGTGTCAAGGTGACGTTTGTGTGTTTGCATGTGTGTGTGTGTGTGTGTGTGCAATGGCTGATAGGACAAGTTCAGGTGAACCCTGCACCACTGTTTGAGGTTTAAAAACTTTTTGTCCCTGATAGACTGACCTCGGGATAAACCTTGAGGGAACGCTCAATGTTGTCACGCAGACTCAGCCTCATGGTCTTCTCCACCTCACGCAGCCAGTCCTCCACATTCCCAGTAGGAGACACGGGGAGGTAAAGCTGGACTTCCTCTCCCTCTCCGGAGTACATGTGCGTGATTTGCAGGTCCGGTTGGAACTTGAGCTAAAACATTGCAGAAATCATGTTATAAAACACAAGCTACAGTCGTATCTGAGGAAGGTTTGCTGCATCTGGTCGGGCCTATTTAAACTGTGATATTAAATTGTGATTGTGTGTGTGTGTGTGTGTGTGTGTGTGTGTGTGTGTGTGTGTGTGTGTGTGTGTGTGTGTGTGTGTGTGTGTGGAAGACTGACCCGTGCAATATTCTCGAAGCATTTGCGCAGATGGGGCTGCACTGCTGTCGGGTCTTTGGTCTGAGACAGGATCTCGAGCAACTCATCATCAGACAGAAAGTAGAATCTGTAATCAAGAAGGCAGAAATATCAGGATATTTGTATTAATGTAATAATATTTTTTTAAATAAAAATATAATAATCTTGAAAGATTGGTCAGAATAACTGGTGATGATTAATTTTCTATGGAAGTGCAGCTGCACATTTATAGTCCACTGTGGCGTCTTTATCATAAGGACATGTTTACAATAATAATAAACAGATTAATAAATGTGTAATTGATGATATTGTGATGCTTCCAGTTGGAAACGTAGATTTTAATGGAAGGAGTCACCAGAGCCACTGATTTCCTACAGTCAGTTTGCAGGACAGGCTGCATTTTTATATATAACGATAACTAATTAGCCACATCATTCCACACTGCCATGTATTGTTTTCCTTTAACAAAATGTCCATAAGTGTTTTACTTTACTCTAATACACACTGATGATTGGTAATGGATTGCTGACCTGGGAAAGGCTCCCCGTTTGGTCTCCAAATAGTCACTCAGTCCTTTCTGCACCTGCTCCAGAAGCTTGTTGCACTCTCTCAGATTAGTCAAGAGACGCTTGTCAGGGCAAAGGTCAATGACCTGAGTACGAGAGATCACACAAAGTTCACTATAAATTGCAACATAACATCCATGCACACCAACATGCACACCCATAAAAATAAAATATCTCAAAAACACACATTAAAAACACACACTATGAGGGTGTATCAAAAAGTTTCAAGACTAGTTTAGTAACACGCCAACAGATGGCAGCACAGGGCCGTATGCACAGTCACAGGGAGCAGCAACCTTCATAACTCAGCGTGCCAAAAGACATCATCCTGTGTAGAAAGGGAGCTGTGTAACTGGTGCTTTTCTGACCACGTGCGTTACCAGGTCTGCTATTCCATTATGAACAGCAAGTTATAACAAAGAGCGAGCGTAAAATTCTGTGTGTAACTGGGCAAATCTGCCACAGAGATGTTTCACGTGATTTGGCAGGTTTGCGGCGATGCTGCAACGAGTCGTTCGAGGTGTTCTGAGTGACACGCAAGCTTCAAGAGTAGATTCAAGAGTTGGAGATCAGGAAGACGAGCTCAACTTCCGAAAATAAACATTCAGCAACTTGTGCGTGATGATCAATCCACAACGTTGGATCGAAGAACAATCCACAACATTGCTGCTGCTGTCGGTGTGTTACACGGAACAGTCCAGGCAATCCTCACGTGTGATTTGAACATGCGCCGTGTCGCTGCCAAGTTCGTCCCCAGGCTGATGACCCAGGAACAGAAAAAACGTGGCATCAAAGTCTGCCAAGAACTCCGTCAGCGTGCCGCGTCCCATCCTTCATGTCGAGGATCATCACCGGTGATGAAGCTTGGGTGTACAGGTACGAACCTGAGACGAAGCAACAGTCTTCACAGTCTAAGAGCCCATCATCTCCATGACCGAAAAAGGCGAGGCAGGTCCGCAGCTCAACAGAGTGAACGCTCATCATCTTTTTCGACATTCATAGCATTGTGCATCAAGAATTCATCCTCAGAGGCCAGGCCGTCAATAGCCAATTCTACTTCCAGGTTTTAAAGCGTCTGAGGGAGGGTATACGGATCTGTAACAACCAAATCTCAAAACTTTTTGATAAATCCTCATATATAAAATACATACCGATAATTTCAAACTAGATGGAAGATAGAGAGAGAGAGAGAAAGAGATGAAAATCACCTGTCTGTTTTCATATGCTGCCCTCATCACTTTCCTCCAGGTGCGTTCCATGGTCTGGTATCTCTTCCCTTCAACAGGCAGCTGTCGGTTGATGTCGTCTGAGCTGAAGATGGGCTCCAGGTAAAGCCAGGAGCGCTGGCACATCAGCCACTCCTCCAGGACATCCTGACAACAGGGGTTACGTAAAACATGCTCAGAACGTTCTGTGTCTATCAGACCTGATCAGAATTTATTTGATGAAATAAAACCTCACGGTTATACCTGAGTCATCCTCAGCTTGCTCTCCCAAGTGGTGATTCTTTCCTCAAACACCTTCTTGTATGGAGAAAATGACATGCTCTGGGTCATCACGATGTGGTCGTCCAGCAGCTGGGACGCCTCGTCGGGACTCTTCATGATGTAGGTGCCTGTCTCCTTATACGGCAAAATCTCAAACATGATCGAGGACCACTCTTTTTGCATCTTGTCCAGAGCCTAATCTCACACGGATGGTAAATATTACTCTGATCAGATGCGCATGAGTAAAGCATGACCGTAATACATGATTTTGCAAATTAATTGAGGATTCTGGGACATAAATCCTTTTCTGGATTTTTACCTGTTCAATGGCGTACTCTTTGCCAGCCACCTCTGCAACCAGAGCAATCTCATCTATGTGCTGAGGCAGGCCAAGCTCCAGGCACTCAGAGAGCGTGAGGTCGGATTTGTTCAGCACGTCCACGTTGAGGCGTTCGGACAACAGGGTCCAGTGGCGGCTGCGCATCCCTGGGTTCCTCAGGCCCTGAATCAAGGGGATTTGCGGCTGGAACTTCTCGATCGTGCCACGGACGTGAGAAGCCACTTCCTGACAGGCTGTGAAACATAGTAAAAATAATAAGAACAGCTCTTCTCCTTCTTCTACGTGAACGCTTTATCTCAGACATGTAGATATTTCACGTACCCGGTATGTCTTTGAACTGTTTGACACACTTGTGCATGGTCTTAAAGGCGTCACTGACACTGCGTTCCAGCTGTTCTGCGTCGATAGAGGACAACGGGTCGTTCATCCAACTGTCGTTCCAACGCTGCCAATCAGACGTGGTCAGCCATAGGTCTCGAAAAGGCTGAAAGTCCCGATTATACTTTTGCACCCTGTCATACTGGTCGAAAGAAAACAAAAACAAATATTAATTAAACAAACTCAAACTCGGGGTTGTCTAAAGCATTGTACTATACATATTCGTTGTGGCGATGCCGTGATATCTGTTAGGGTTTTAGGGTTCAAACCATACATTAGTGACGGGGAGGCCGAAGAGGCGCTCACGGTTGTTGTAAACCAGCACCAGACTCTGACACTCCTTCAGCTGCTTTGCAACCCGACGCACTTCGTTTGCCACTTCGTGCGCACGATTGATGTCTGTGTTGTTAGAAAAGCCTGCAATCACCATCTAAAGCACACACACACACACACACACACACAAAAACTTAACAAGGTAACTCTTAAAACCTTTTAAGTTTACTGCAATAAAATACGAATCCAGAGAACCACATGTGAATATTTGCCGGGAAGCTCTGACCTCCAGGGATTCCAGAAGCTCATAGAAATTCTTCTGGTCAACCATCTGGATCTTCTGAAAGCGTTCTTCATCTTCTATGTGCTGTAAGTGCACGCTTTCAATCTGATTGAGGATCTTTTGAGGCCAGGCCATTGCGGTCCATCTTTGTTTGACAAAAACATAATTAGTTCAGTTTTTTTTTTACTGTCTCAAATTGCTGTAAAACTCCAGCTATGTGTATTTGATCATCGACTGATCAGCAAGATCGAAATTATAATTTAGAAGGAAAAAAAATGCAGCATACTTTCCGCTGAAATCTTCATTGGTGAGATTGTAGTAGAACTCGTCTAGTAGCTCGTAGTCAGCCATGGATTTGGACAAAAACTCCTGTGCAAGTAAAGGTAAGCACACAACATCCATTATACACACATTAGACACAAGAGCAGTACAACGATCAACATAAATCAATTAAATATACAGTTTATTAAGTGATGACATAAACAGAAGTAGTGGCCAACAATGCCTGGTTTAGCTATTTCTATGGTGTATACAGGAATTTAACAGCATAATCAGAAATCGTGCTAACAAGTAATATCTCTTTACTTCATGGAGCTTTAACTGCTCTGGGATCTGTTTCATCCACTCCCTCTGGTCCGCCAACTCTTCAATGCTGTTGGGCTGCTCATCCAGCTTCCTGTTGATCACCCTGAACTCCTCACATGCCTGAAACACACAATATAACATTAATTCATTCATTCTGGCCTGGAGCCTATCCCAGGATCCTTAGGGCATGAGGCGGGGACGGGGGGTTCAAACCATCGCAGGGCACAAACACAGACACACAATCATACTGTATGCTCATTTACACACTACAGACAATCTGGGAACACCAAATACCCAGAGGTGGGAATCAAACTCAGACCCTGGAGGTGCAAGTCAACAGGGCTAACCACTGAGTCACTGTGCCGCCCATAAAATAACAATTTAGGTAAGCACAGGAAAAGCTGCGAACATGTACGATGTAATACTGTGAAACTTGCCTCCTCCAATTGCTCGTGGAGCCTGAGAGCAAGCCGGTCCATCACGGCTTTGGCTAGCACGTGACATTTCTTAGACAGGTTCTGCTTCACATAATCCACGTTCACCAAGAAAGCCCCGATCACGATGACTGAGGGGAGAGACTCTTCCAAAATTTCTTTCTTCTTTAGATGTCTCAACACCTCTTCCTTCAGCTCCAGAGGAGTGCTGTTCTCCTTACTGTAAAGCCTAGCATACGGTACAGGGATTAAAGAAGACACAGACTTAAATAGATGTGAGTGATATCTATGCATTGAAAGCAATATGGCGGCCACAGATTTTACTTAGTTCGAAAGTCAATCTTTGTCAATTGTACTCCATCACAAACTCAATTTACTATTTTGAGCCTGCCATTGCTCCATTTGTGGAACTCATTCATATACTGCTTTATCCTGTATTCAGGTCTGCTGTATACATATGTGTGTGCCCTGCAATGGATTGGCACCTCGTGCCCTAAGTCACTTGGTCTAAGCTCCCTAAGTCACTTGGTCTAAGCTCCCAGCCCCCCGCAAATCCTCCTCATTTCATTGGGAGGAAACCGGAGCACCCAGAGGAAACCCACCAAGCACTGGGAGAACATTCAAACTCAACATGCACACAGACCTCAGATGGGAATCGAACCTGGACCCTGAAGGTGCAAGGCGACAGTGCTAACCACTAAGCCACTGTGCCGCTCCCTCTGTGAAACCTAATGGAATATAAGTCGGCCGTGTATATTGAGGTTTGGAGACAAGCGCTACAAAATATTTCGCTAATTCTAGTGTATCATGAACATGCTGGGTAACATCATGCATTTTGTACGCAATGAACCAAACAGACAACCAGAACACTACCAGTCAAAAGTTTGAACACACCTGTTCCTTTAGTGGTTTCTCTTTATTTTTATTATTTTCAACATTGTACATTAATACTCAAGATATCCAGCTAAGAAATCCAAGCATGGACATTAGATCACTGGATCAGTCCTTTGGTCTGATGAGTCCAAACGTAAGATGTCTGACCATCGTGTCCTTGTTAGATGTAGGTGTGGTTCCTATTGCGAAGCATGGAGGAGGAGGTGTGATGGTGTGATAGTGCTTTGCTGGACATACTGTCGGTGACTTAGTCAAAATTGACAGCTCACTTAACCAGCATGGCTACTGTATCTCAGCATTTTGCAGTGACATGCCATCCCATCTGATTTGCACCTTGTGGGACCATTATTTGTTTCCCAGTAGGACAATGACCCCAAACACACCTCTAGACTATGTAAGAGCTATGTGTCCAAGAAGGAAAGTGATGAGACAATGGACTATGGTTCAAAAGTTCAAACCCCACAAACGCCAAGTTGTCCTTGATCAAGGTCCTGAACTCTCAACGGCTCAGATGTATAATGAGATAAAAAAAACTAAAAGTCGCTCTGCATAAGGATGTATGCCAAATACAGTAATGTAAGATAATGACCCGGCCTCCAAAATCACCCAATCTAAATCTTGTTGATCTAAATCAACTGAGATGGTGTAGATATTAGAGTTGGAACGGAGAGTGAAGGAAAAACAGCCAACAAGTGCTCAATTCCTCTGGGACTCTTTCAAGATTGTTGGAAAAACCATTCCAGGTGAAGACCTCATGAGGCTTGAGTGAGAGAATGGCAGTGTGAAGCTATTATCAGAGCAAACCTTTGAAGAATCGAAAATATAAAACCTATTCAGGGTTATTTAACACGTTTTTGTTGACTACTGTACATCATTCCATATGGTAATTCCAATATCTTCACTATTAATATACAATGTTAAAAACAATAAAAATAATTTTTATTTTGATGTAGAACGATTTAGAAATTGATTGATATAGTTTAAATTGAAGTGTACTTTAGAAGGGTCTCGATGTCAGAGTTGTGAAGCTCGAGGTAGCATTCGTATTCACAAGCGTAGGCTTGGAGAGGGACGGTGGCCTGGAGCAGGGCGGTGCCCACTCTGTCTTTCACCTCCATCACTTCTGGCTCATACAGTCCTACTGCCTCCAACAGTGGAACCCCAGTGATAAACAGGTTCTTCATGATGAACTAACGGAGAGAACCCGAGAACACAGGTAGTGAATGAGACTTGAAACTTGAACTGTCCTCAATCACAGTCGATCAGTGGACATTACCAGTAGGTTACCTTTTCCAGCTGAGGGACATTATGCGTGCAGAGGATGCCTTTTTCTAATAGGCTCCTCATGGACGTCTCAAAGTTCTCTAGTGGGGTGCTGTAATGAACCCCGCTCTGGTCCAGGACCAGGTCCACATGAAACAGCGGGATCTTCTTTGGTCTGTAAACAACATCGTTGTGAGAAAGCATGTGAGGCATCTTCTAGGCAATGTCTAATCATTTATAAAGGACCTTGGAAATACTTCTCAGGTCTAACTCAAGTTCTTCTCATGTTCTAATACACCTTGATCAACAAACATCTCTGATCAACAATAATACGTGAGCCTAAAACACGCTGTCTTACTTGAAGGGACTGTTTATGAGGTCAGTTCCCCAGGCGATGTCTGGGGAACACTGCAGCACACTCTGGCAGGAATCTAAGACTAGCATAGCCAGGCAGGAGAGCGATTCCTGCACCAAGGATCGCAGGGTGTCCTGGAGTCTGTAGCATATCTGTCTCATCAAGCGACACAGCTTGGACATGCAGTACACCTGCCACGACGACTCGCTCAGACTGTACCAGCCAGGCCCGACATTGCGCAGGCTGGAGCGGATCCCGCCACATAGATTGGTGACCCAGGTCTCACTCAGGAAAAGCTGCACCTGAACAGAGAGAACACCAAGTAGTGTCACTGAAAAGCATATTGCAGCGCTATAAAGCGTAGAAATGTTCAATCAAATGTGCGGTGTTACCTGTGTGTGTATCTGTGACTGTGCAAGTTCAAACTCTTCCAGGCGTACAGCCTTGGTAAAGGTGACCTGGAAGAGGGTCATATCTGCCACCCTGTTACACTCAACTTGAACGGTAGCCAGAGCAGAAATCACGCCTGGCTTCGTGAGCTGGGTGAGAAAAATGAACCTGGCACGGCTCTTCTCAAACGGGTAGTCCGGTACAGACACACAACCTGTACAAGAGCGTGCCGTCAGTGTCGCATCAGAGAGACCATCGCTATAGATTAATAATGTGTTTAATAAACAGAAACACACACACAAACCTTTGTTGGGAACTCTCTCAGGTTCTTTCTCAGGCAGTCTGATGTGGGGGAACGCTTTGGGCTTGTCCTGCACAACCTTATCAAGACTCAACTGGTTCATGGTGCGGGCATACTCCAGCTGAACCTCTTCCTCTAGATGTTCTATGCACTGCTGAACACTTGTTTTATGCAGAAATACACACACACACATAGGCGCATATTACTTTTGCTCTATTACATATTACAATTGCTTGCCATGTGACCAACATATATTAAACCAGGACAAGTCTTGTTCATATTATGCAAGTTCTTGGCTCCAATTTACATTTAATCTTAATGGCCATGACACTTAAATAGTTTTATTAGGTAATAGGATTACCCGCACTCTGGCTGTAGAATTAATTTTATTTAACTTTTAGAAAAGACAAATACATGATTTTTTAACATAATCTCTTTGCTTTTCCATACGCTAAGTTTTTTTTTATTCTGAGCTGTGAACCACGAATGCACCGCTGTCTTCATTTCTTCATCAGAAGTCCGATGAAGTGAGACCAGGACTATAGGGAGGATGCTTTAACATCTCAAAATCAAGTTTTCGCAGAGTGTCGACAGTGTCGGCAGAAGTGTTTGGACGTGCAGCGTCATGCAAGATATCGACGCCCTTGGATATCAGTCCTCTGCGTTTAAACGCGAAATTTGGACTTCAGCTCTTCGATAAGCGTAACGAGCACTGTAGATTGCTGAACCTTTTTCCTGATGGCATTCCAATACTTCTGGCCCTTGAGAATCCCAGAAAACCGTTAGCATGAATAACTTTTCCAGCTGATGGTTGACTCTTGAACGTTTTCTCGATCGGTGATTCAGGATGTTTCCGTTCCATCCTCTGCCGTTTACTCTCAGACTCAGAGTGATGAATCCCTGTCTCGTCACTAGTAATGATTCTCTTTGAGAAACTTTCACCTTCCTTAGACTATCAGTCCGAATTTTATTTTCAGATATTCAAACGCTTCTGTTTATGCTCTTCCGTGAGTTGTTTCGGCACCGTGTACACCCTCAGACCTGAATCAACCTGAATCCCTGCATGCTGCTCTTCTTTCATGAAGTAGGGAATCCATTTTTGCTCGCGCTGCAGTTACAAATGAACTGATGTAACATGTTCACGCCTGCACTGCAGTGAATGGGGAGACAGGAGCCTTGAACGGAAAGCGCCGATAATGCAGTGCGGCCCACAGAAGTAACCTGAGTGCGGATCATTTTTGACTCACCCTCATAATTTGATCTTATGTGCAATCATAAGAGAACTTAAAAGAGATCTCTCTCTATCTCTCACAGTGATTCCTGGAGTCCCGGATTGCTGAGGGCGAGGGTTTTGATGCGCTGGAGGCTGGTTGGATGCACCGCAGGGCCTCCGCTCCACATGGGCATGCAGTCTACAGAGAGATTGTAGAGCAGCAGAGCCTCAGCTTTGCGCCTGGCTTGGCAGGCGAATTGGACCCTCTGAGCAAAGATATGTGGGTCCTCTGCGCAGAACTGCAGGCGTATCCGTGGAACCCAATACTGATTTGATTCCAAAGGTTCTGGGATGAACAGAGAGAGAGCGGTATAGTCAGACAATTAGTGCAACGCATGATTAATGCACTTTTTATCATCAGATCATCAATCAGAAAGAGCTATATTATGTACATGACAATAAAGGCCTATCTGATTCTGATTCTGATTAAATGTATGATCCACAATTTGGGGAAAGTTATTAACACCTCAGTCGAATTATGTTTTCTATGAAGCCTTAAATACGCACAAAAATGCCATGATTGACAGACGGGTACATATGTTTCCTTGTCATGACAGCTTTGATGTTTTAAGTCTTTTTTTTTAATTTTTTTAAGAATGTCAAAAACTGGTGATCATATCATTAAATGTCCAGTAACAGCAAATCCTGACAGCTTGAAATGGTTCTGTTAGATGTCGCCAGATATACTGTAGTACATTAAACCCCTGGGCACTTACCCTTACGTCTTTGTGCTCCACCTAAAACAGGTTTGCCCTCGCTGTCTCTCACACAACCATTCTGATCTGCTTTTTGCACCATATACTGCTTTTTCTCCGGGCAGTAATCCAGAACCCCGACAGACTGCCATGTATACTCTGTAGTGCTAGTGTTCTGCTCCTCTACACCAAAGAAATCACAAACAGAAAGAGAGTGAAAGAGAGAGGAAGGGAGAAATTTAGGTCTTTGATCTATCTCGATAAAATCCAACTATAAAAAAAAGAAAAAAGAAAAAAGAAACGGTCTGTACAGAATCAGGTTAATAGTATATCTCCTAACAAAATACTTTTATAGAACTCTGGTTTGAGAACGCTCCGTACCAGCAGACGTGGCATCGTGTGTCGGCAGAAAGGCTTTGGCAGGGACGGGTTTTTGGTCGCTCGAGCCCTGCTCACACCCCAGAGCTAGCCAGTCCTTGGGCGTACGGCGATCAAAGTCCTCGTTATCAAATATCTGGAGACCCAAAAAACACACACACAGTAAAAATGTACTATTCAAAGATACTAAAGCTGTAGTCTACAAGGGGTGAACATATCAGTCATACAGTATATACTAATCCTAGCACACTATAGCTTCTTACAGTACCTCCAGGGGCAGGTAGAAGGCTCCAGGTGAGCTGACCACTTCAGAAATAGACTGAAAGGAGATCTCTGGTCGATCGTCGCTGCTCAGGGTTCTGGGTACCAGCTGACTGGAGTCAATGCCTAGATCAGCCAGAAGCTGGGCGATGTCTAACTTCAGATACTCTCGTCTCAACCTTAAAAAACAAAGGCTTGATTGAACTTATTCAATGCAATTTTTAAGGGCGCTATTTATACTGTACATGTCCCCTGTCTTTCTGTGATGACCGAGTAACCGGGACAATTAAAACCCAAACAATGTGTTTTGTTTTATGAGAATCTTGCTAGAAAACTTTTGAAGACTTTTGAAGTTGTTGAAAGAACATATGACCGTGATCACTCCCTGAATAGTTATGGAATGGAATTTAGTAAAATATTCAGATCACTACAAAACACACACACACAGGGTCAGCCAGAATATAGCACGCCCTGGAGCTGCCTTGCTCAAGGGCTCGGCAAATGTTTGTGGGTACGAATTTATTCCTTCTTTTTTTCTATAAAATCTCTATAATTTTCTATAATTATCTCCATTCTCATGACTGTGGGGATCTGTGATCATTCAGCCACAAGAGCATTACTGAGGTGAGGCACTGATCATGGCCATAGAAGCCTGAGATATAGTCAGTGTTCCAGTGTTCATCTCAAAATATTCAACCTAAATGTCTTCATTGAGCTTGGTTGGTCCACAGGGCAACTTCATGATGGAACCAGATCGGGCTTCTTAATTAAAATAAAGGAAAAATTCTGCAGCATAAAAAAAACATTCTATACAATGGTATGCTTCCAACTTTTCAACATTTTTCAACACTCTGTAGAACATCCACATACACCACACCCTTAGATGTCCACGAAACTTTTGGACATGTAGTGTAACTTATTTCTAGAGTTTTGAGTCCTTTGTGTCAAACGTATTATATTGAAAAATAAGTTGATATTACATGCTTTTATAATATTAAACCATACTTTAAATATGCTATAAAATTATCAGATAGGGATTTGTCATAAAAGAGCTCACATAAATGATTTAGGACATGAATAAGTACCCCAACACTACTCAACTTTTACAATCTAAACCGGGACACTTTTACAAAAACTCATTTTATCTCATCTGATCTCCGGCTACTTTTTAACCTTTCTCAAAAATCAATAGTAGCTAATTCCTCTCACTTCTCGAGCTCTATCTTGCGGGGCCACTGTCCACGCAAGCATCTGTAGGGCATCTGTACTTTGGGTGAGTAAGCTCTTGTGGGAAAGTCCGTCTCCTGCAGGATCTGGGTGGTCGGTTTGCGTCTGTCCCTCTGTATGATACTGAGCAGGTCAGCCGGTGTCTGGAAGGTGTTTTTTACTGAGGAAGGAAAAATGAGCAGAATAATATGAAGAAGAATTATTATTTTTGAAGAACAATTATTTTATTTGCATGCATAATAATACAGGATTTATGCACAGTTTTACCTTTGGGAGGGTTTGAGCCACAGACATCCCGCCATAGTAAACTGTGCTGGATCAATGAACCCTTTGTACAACACTGCCAACAGCACAGAAGGTCAGGAATTAGGATTCATTCAAGCAATAATACTATATACAGTGAAAAAGTATTTGCCCTTTCTTGATTTTTTTTTTTTGCATATTTGTCACACTTCAATGATTCAGATCATTAAACATATTTAATATTACATGAGGATAACATGAAGATAAAAGATTACATAAATACAAAATACAGTTTTTAAATCATGATTTAATTTATTAATGGGAAAAACCGGTTGAACCGGCCAGACCGGTTGAATCAAGAAATCACTTAAATAGGATAGGATTGACTTATTTTATAAATACATATTTAAACATTTTTGAAGATTATCTATAACAAAATGTATCTATAACCGGTGCATGTGTTGTGGTCGCTGTCATGCCCTGCGCTCCAGGGGGATTTTCACTCATGGGGGGCAGATCGTCCTCTTGGCCCTGCGGTGGCGTTGCTCCTTGATCTTCAGCTCCTTGATTATCAGGAGGGTGAGGAAGGGTTGGTTGCTCTTCTCTTGGGTCCATTGTCCTGCTGACAGTCAGACGGAAACAAGGATAGAGTTGATTTTTATAATATATAAAATAATAATCATATATAGTATGTGTTGAAAGGTTGACTGACAGTTCACATGACATTCTACCATAATTAATAAATTCAGTCAGCAAAACCTGGTTTATTCCTTAAATTAAGGATATATTTGATACAAAATACAAATATATACACCATATGAGACTTTATGTACTATGTCTGCTTTATATCATATATACTATATAATAAACACATACACAAACCAAAAACAACATAAAACTATTTATATATTATAGTATGTATGACACAAAACACTTATATGTTTCTAAATAATATATAATATAATATATTATAATATATCATGGTGTATATATATATATATATCACACAAAGCACAAACACACAGTATATATATCTCATATATATTTATACATCATGGTATATACTTAAATTTATACGCACGTTAAATTCTCCCAAACGCTCAATTCCCACGATATAGTTTTTGTCTTTCCCACAGCATACCTTTACGCAACGTGTAAATATTATAATTAGTAAAATTGTATGTCGTAAATGAACTTTTCAGGCTTTTCGAATCCGCGACTCCAGCGCGTGGCAACCGTTGCCAAGTAAACAAAGTTCCAGTAATGACGCGTTTGTGACGTTTCATACGCGACGCGGAATTACGGAATCCGCGTTACACACGCGCGCAGAGCGCGTTCTCTCTCCTCGAGGGATCCACACGTGCACAGCTGTTCGACTCGGTCTTATGAATGTGTGAAGTGTAAATCTGCGCGTGTCAAACACTTATTACCACAGTCATTTTTACTTCATGTTTTCTTTATTTACACTAAATTTCTATAAAATTCTATTTTTTCCTATAATTTCTATATTTTGCTATATTGTGAATGTCCTTATTTGTACAGTATATTTTTATCCGAGTTAAATTAATTTTCTATTGTATTTTCTTTTTATTCGTATTTATTTCTTCTAAAAGCTTTTATGTTTTAAGGTCACTGGCGGTGATATAAGCATTTCACTGCATACCGTACTGTATGTGACAAATAAAATTAGAATTTATTAGAAAACATACTTAATGCTTTAATGTAGTTTATTAGGATTAATTAGGTAAAACATTGCATAACTCCTAATAACTCCCACCTGTTTTTTCATTCCTATTTTAAAAAATCTGATCAGTGTGGTGGTTTAAGTTTTTATTTATTTATTTTTTGCTTTCCTATAATAAATTGCCTATCAAGCTTGCAAACAAGCCATTGTCACATGGGAAATGGCCTTAAGGCATAACTTCTCCTCTCATGTGTGTTATGGAATAATCAACATATTACAAAGAACAAGAAAATTGAAGGACTGGTATGATCACGGCGTTATGTTTACCCCTAAACTTCTAAATGAAACTGGGGATTTTATTCGTTATGAGGACTTAATCCACTCACGGCAGCATGTTGGCATAGTGGTACAGTAGTACTGTCGCCTTGCCCTTCCACAGTCCAGGTTCAATTCCCACCTCGGGTCTGCGTGCATGTAATTTGCATATTCTCCACGTACTTGGTGGGTTTACAGTATATACTCCATCCCCAGTACTCCAAACTGCTGCTCTTATGACAGTTTTGCTTCCAGGTTTTCTTTTTCAGGAGTAATGCCTTGGCCATTAACTGGTGAGAATAATCTGAAAAATGTTCTTGTTTCTATTCAGCATTCTTTTGGAAGAATTCTTTTGAAAGCAACCTTCCCTTCCCTGATATTAACCAAAATATACAGATGGAATTTAACAACATTTTTATTGCCAATAAGGTCAAAATAATTAATATTACAATCTTACACAGATACAGTCCTTGCAATTAATTTATTCACAAATTAAAACCAGATGTTTCCCCTATGTGTTCTTTCTGTAAAAAAAAAAAAAAAGTGGAACAGTTATCCCATCTTTTCTTTTTCTTTTTTCAGCTGTACTCGCTCGAGTCATGTCTGGCCCCAGATTTCCACACTCATATGGCAGAATCAAAAGATCCTGGTCACCATTACTGGAAAAATTAAGAAAAATGGTCCTGTTCTTGAATGTAGAATCTAAAAACTTCAGAAAAGTTACTCATTTAATTAAATTGTTGTGCCTTTTGGGAAAATATCCCTTCCACAAAGAACCAAAAAGCTCTTCCTGTGTTTTGAGATCCCATGTTAGCAATATATTTAATTTTTTATTTATCTTCCTTTGCTATTTGCTTACACTAAAAAGGAATATGTGTATGTTTTATGTATATAGTTTATATAATTTTGCATTTAATTGGCACACTTATGTCACCTGGGAATTGGTGACTCAACGGTAGGTTTCTTGCCTACTACTGTATGTCGGAGGAGGAAGTTCAATTCCCATCTCATAACAAAAACCCCAGCCACTGGATGCATTGCTGGTCCCAAGCCTGGATAAAATGGAAAGGTTGCTTCAGGAAGTGGCGACCCTTCGACAGGAGGCCAAAAGACTAACAACAACATGTCATCTTACTCTAGTTCCCCCTATACAATTGTTGTGTATTGTTTTGCTCAGTTGTAACCTTTATATGGTGTCATAAAATTAGAAACATTAACAATACCACAATGGTACTGTGTGTAGAAATGTTGGATACACCCAAACATGGTGACCTTTAAACCAAAGGCCTGGTTTGTACATTTACTAAATAGTTTAAGAACAGTGTAAATAATAATGGATGTAATTCTTTTAATGATGGACATCTTTTAATTCCTTCCTCCCCTTTAGTTTTTCCCTGCTTTAGTGCACGTTCAGAGGGTTCTCAAGGACAATTCCCACACTTGTAGGTCAAAATGCCACAAAATCCAAACCCTGGTTCTGAATTAGTGCACTATAACAGTGGACTCCTGGACTTCTTTCGAAGAGAGCTCAATGAAATGACTTGATTAATGAGGCTACTTACAGCAACATGCTTTTAAAACCCAATGCAATACACCTACATCTGGATACATCTGTATTAAATCTGCTGTAAGCATGGAGGTTCGATACATCACAGAAACTCTATTAATAATGTCAATTCAAATGATTTTGCTGCTGTTCTGGAGCCACTGTATGTCATGTTAGAGTTGAAAATACACCAGACCCTGCTTTAGTACACCAGGAGGAGGTGTAAGGACCTTGCTGCAGTGTTGAAGGCCATGGAAAGGCCAGAATCATGTGCTGCAAACATGATTGTGACCGTATCTCAACAGCCTTGACATGCTTTTAAAGTCTTTTTTTCCACACTGATGTAATTTTTGCTGAAACATCAAAGTATCCACCGGAGCATGACTGACACCTCTCTCATCTAAGTCCTAATGCTGACTTCAGTAACTCCCCTGAGACCCGTCTGTACTGATCTGTAATGGAGAAAAAGAGAATCAGGTTGTTGAAATGGCATTAACTGGGGTGTAATCTGTACAGTTCAAGTACAGCTCCAGGCCTGCGCTATTTTCTCATTAATTACTGTCATGTGTTCAGGCTTGTTGACACGATGTGCTCAGAAAAGGGCCAAGAGGTCATGTCTGCTTAAGTGTGGCTCCCGTTTTACAGTAATAAAAGCAGCATGTGCTTCGAGCTCTTCATATGCCTCGTTTTCCGTTCTCTCCCACGTTGTCACATTTTGAAAAGGCCACATTAAATGACCTATGCGTAGAATTCAGTCCCAGTAAAACTTCTAAAACTGTCTAAGGGCCAGACTGTGAAGTGCTATCTCTATCACAAATAAAATTCTGCAATACATTTTATAAATGCCGTTTCGTCTCATTTTCTTTTTATTTCATGCAAATGAAGCAACGCAAAAGTAACATAACACAAGGTAGCAGAAATCAGAAACAAGGATCAAAACCAAACTCAAAGATCAAAAACTAAAATCAGAACATAAGATCAAAACCGTACTTAAAGATAAAAAAACAAAACAAAATCAAAAATCTAAATCAAAAATCAAAGTGAATGTCAAAACCAAACTTAATGATCCCTTCAGGGCCGAGGGTACGATTCCCACCTCTAGTCTGTGTGCATGCAGTTTGCATGTTCTCCCTGTGTTTGATGTGTTTCATCTGCGTGCTCTGGTTTCCTGCCACATTCCAATGACTGGCAGTTTAGACTAATTGGCATTCCCAAATTGCCCATAATGTGTGTGTGTAAAGTGTGTATGTGTGTGAATATATTGTATAAAGGAACTAAATAGAATAAAACTGAATTGAGGAACATTATTTCTCCATTCGGAAGTAATGATTTTAATGAGCCAGTTGGTCCTGCTAAGACTAGTGAAAAGCACAAGCACATCATTGACATCAAACTACTGATAATTTAACACCTTCACCAGTGTAGATGTCTTCGCTGAGCACACATCATAATCAGGGACGCCTTCCACCCGAGTCACAAACTTTTTGACCTCCTTCCATCCAGGAGAAATTACAGAGAAAGTACAGGAACAGCAGGTTTAGGTCCAGCTTCTTTCCCATAACCATCACCCATCCATCCCACCCATCAGCCATTACTCTTGCTCTATCTATCTACAGTATTTGTATGTCTGTATAATGGATTTTTTCCCCCAATTTAGTTTGAATCATCATAAAGATTCAATATCACTTACACCTTGAACTTCATCATCCATCCATCAATCTAGGAACTTCTGTAGTCCAACTAGGGACCATGGAGGCCACTGTTGACCGTTGTGTTTATTTCCATTTTGACGACATTGGTGGGACCTCCGGTCAACATTCAGACACACATTCACAAGCCAATTAGCCTAATCTGCATGTCTTTGGACTGTGGGAGGAAACCAGAGTACCCACCAAGCAAACTCACCAAGCTCGGGGAGAACATACAAACTCCATGCACACACGAGGTGCTGGAGGTACAAGGAGAAAGTGGTAACCACTACTAGCCGCTAAAGCTAAATCAAATCACCATTAAATTCCATCATTCTCCACTCAAGACCATCAGACCCAAATCTATTAAATGCCTCTAGAATAAGTCAACTGTTACTAAACGCTTTGTTGTGTGATATTAACTCAAAGTGGTGTCAAATGCATTACACATCCAGATTAAACCAGCGGGAACCGATTCTAACCTGCAGTTTTAACCTTCACTTTCAGCAAAGATTTATATGGTGCAAAACCCATGTGGGTCACAGCAAGGAAGCAGCATTATTCTACAATACTGCACGGCGTTACAGTATGTTCATGACCATGCCGAAGCTGGGTAACCATTTAACTCATAAATGCTGACTTATGAAGTTTGCACATATGGTATATAAACGTGTACTGCCTGAACTCATTTAAGTCGATGTTTGTGTGATTGATCTGGCATGTATAAATTCTAGTTAAATAAATGACTTAGGACAATGGAATTTATATAATGTGAACCACTTGGTTTCAATAAAGCACCTCATAAACCTCATAAAACAAATCATGTTTTATGCTAAGCAATGTACTGAAAGAATTTGTGAAAGGAAAGTCAGTAAGGCTTGTTTTTGTGCCAGGCATTTCACAAGCTGACAAAATTCATTAATTCAGCTAAAATTAAGCATGAGCCCTGGGCCATGGGGCGAGGTTAACGAGCTCAGCCGTTATACGTACTGTGTATATGACCAGCATGTGTGCTTCTTAACGGCTGAAATCTATACAACATCAGAGCAGTGCTTCTCATCTTCATACCGCCAAGCTTCCACATCTTTTACGAGTAAACGAGAGAAATCTGACGCCTCGTTACTGTGACGAGTCTCTTAATCCTTTAACACTGGCATCTGTTAAGCGTCAGACTTTTAGGACTGAGGGGAAATTTAAAGGTGACCCTGTGACCTCTGAGAGCCTGAAATGACCAAAGGGGTCAGTGTGGAGTTCAGGTGGACACCGGAGGACCTTGTAAAGAAGAAAGGAAGGGGGCGTTAGTCCTGGTTGTTTCTCATCCTGGGAGAGCAGGAGAGTTTTATAAATAACAAAGTTTGGTCATAAAAATCACTGAAGTGTTTCTGATTCTACAAAGCGTCCATGCATGTCTTGTTTTTATATCTTGATGAGGACCAGATGTCCCGACAGGTATGAGACTATCTGACATTACTGCTTTTATTTGAAACCCTTCCCTAAAGGAATGTCAGTTAGATTCCATCCATTCCGTCCATCTAGAAATCTCTGTAGTCCAACTAGGGACCGTGGAGGCCAATGGTTACCGTTGCATTTATTCCAATTTTTACAACCATGGTAGGACCTCCAGTCAACATTCACACACTACGGGCAATCTTGGAATGCTAATTAGCCTGATCTGCATGTCTTTGGACTGTGGGAGGAAACCCACCAAGCACCGGGAGAACATGCAAACCCAGACCCAGGTGGTGCAAGGTGACAATCCTAACCACTACTTCATCATCTTACCATAGTATTAATTACCTGCATCAATAAAGTTCCTTAATAAAGCACAATAAGGCAAAACTTCTACGAGTAAGAGGTGCATGCATTATTTTTTTCCAGTCGCTGTCAGGTAAACTATTTAATATGCACCTCTGGGATGCTGGGATATCTTTTGCACTTCATTCAGCAGATTCATGATTTACAGCCGGTGAATGCTCCGGTGTCCCGCCAGAGTGCTGTGAGAGGTTTCAACAGAGACCTGGACGAAAGACTGCAGCAATCAGCTGGAACATTTTCAGGAACTTAGGAAACCCCAGTGGAGGATCTGCTCTTCTTGTTTGGGATGGTTATAGTCTAAACTTTGATGAAAACCTGAGTACAACGTACAGTTTTAACACTGGAAACTAAAATCATGAGCGTGTTTCTATAAGTAAGCAGGAATGGATTATGTTCGGAAATACTCGTTATTGTAATTATGAATTATTTTGGAGTATATCCAGTTTATTTCTGTGCTACATTCCTGCAATAATCCTCTCTTTCACGCAGCTGGTTCAGGGTGTTTGCACAGATGTCCTTGTGCGTGAGGGCTGTTTTACTGTTTTGGCTCTTTGTAAGGTTTGTGTTTAATTTAGTGTTTAAGAGATTTATCTTTTTATTTCAACCAAAACATTCTTCTCATTTTACCTTCTTATTGGTTAATCATGCTTAAATTAAAAAAAGGGTTTCATGAGCGGGCACATGTGCATGCTGATCCGCTTTTGCTGCAATAATGCAGATAGACACACACACACACACACACACACACACAGACACACAACACATCAGAGTAAAATATGTACAACACACACACACACACACACACACATTTTGGTCCATGTTCTACAAGGGCACCTGGCTGTCAACCTGCTTCATCTGGACTCGATCAGCGTTGCCCAGGCTGACAGCTTGATCTGTGCCATTAATTTTCGCAGATCAAAGCAGTAAACTGAGTGTATTACCTACACCGGAACAGCGTCCGCATGTTATTTTACACACAAAGACCAAGTTTTTGCATGCAACCATTCAAAGTTACTGTAGGGAATTCACACACACACACACACACACACACACACACACACACACACACACACACACACACACACACACACACACAC
>JAQQZT010000016.1:20715525-20729432 GCA_030068275.1 Clarias platycephalus
TGTGTGTGTGTGTGTGTGTGTGTGTGTGTGTGTGTGTGTGTGTGTGTGTGTGTGTGTGTGTGTGTGTGAGTGAAACAGAGATAGAGAGACATTAGCTGGCTGCAGGGTTTGGTTCTGTGTGTGCTGCTGCTGCCCCTGCCGCTTCCTCCGAACCTGAGACAGAAGCAGAGTCAGTGTCGGGGGACTGGACAAGCGGAGCAGCGTCAAAGGGGGCGCTCTCGCTGTCGTCCTCCTGAGGGTAGAGTTCGGGGTATTTCTGCATGCACTCCTGCATGCCGCGGAAATATTCTATACACTCGGAGCCCTTCACCTCCTCCTTGCTGTAGTGGAAACATGAGAAGGCGTCTTTGAACTGCTGGCCGCAGGGGCCGCTGGCCATCCCCCCCAGACACGGGCAGTTCCAGTTAATGTCCCCGTTGGGCAGAATGAGACCTGCAAGGGTGCGGAGAAACAATATAAATTACATAACTGTACTTCTTCATTGTCTGCTCGTAGGTTCTAACAGGACCCGGGGTACTTAAAACATCTGAACACTTTCATCTAGTCCCTAGCAATTCATTCAGTCTGTCCATTCCCGTCTCAATCCGTCCGTTCCCGTCTCAATCCGTCCGTTCCTGTCCCCGTCCTTGCCTGTCTCATTCTCTGCGTTTTATTTTCGTTCTCTCTGTCCCTGTCTCTATCTCATTCTCTCTGTCCCCGTCTGTCTCATTCTGTGTCTTTCTCTCCGTTTCATTCTTCATGCTCCCGGTCCCCCGTCCGCCCCATGTTCTCTCCGGTCCCTTGTTCATCCCATTCCGTCCTTTCTTAGTCACACTCATAAATCTTTATCCCTGTCCATTTCTTTTCTTTCTCTCTCTCTTTTTGAATCTTTGTCTAAAAAGCACATATTCATTCTCACTCTCTCTCTCGGTCATATAGTGTAACACTTATTCAGTAATGCGGTTAATGTTGGTCATGTCATGAGCTGACCGTGGTCCTCGTAGGGGTCATTGGGGTCATCCTCCACCAGCTCGGCGTTACTCGGTGCTTCGTGGTCCTCCTTAGTCACAAAGATCACACGGTCTTTACCTGCCGAGGAAACACACTCAGCTCAAACAGGAAACAGAAAGTAACACACCTGTGCAGAGACCTGCATTGTACTGTGACCTTCATAATTAATGTACAGGTTTATCATGAGACAGACAGAGAGAGAGGTGTGTGTGTAAATGTTCATATTTCACATGGCCTTTTGATAAATAATGAGGAAACAAGCCCAAAAAATGAACTTAATACTCGTATAAAAATATATTTTATTTCGCTTACTTTAAAGTATTTAACATAAAACTGTCTAACAAATTAAGCTCGGAGGCTCTGCAGCTAGCTTGCTAACGCATTTCATCATTTCCCACCCGTATTCTGCACAAATTCGGAGATTGGCTAAACGCAAGTCCAGTCTGCTCTTTAGCCAATTGCTGCGCAAGACGCAGAACGAAATTAGCCAATCACAGATGAGAAGGCGGGAATTGCCGAAATGCGGGTGCCAGTAGCGGCTAAAACACATGACACGCGAAATCAATGTCATGGAAGAAATAACGAGAATAAATCAGCGGGAAAGAATTAGCAAGAAATAATCAAAACCATACCTTCCTGTCTGCAATAAGACATTTTTGCTACGCGTGAGAAACTCAGTCATCCGACCGAGGACACCTTTTATTCTCCGGATTTTAATATTTGGTCCTTAGCAACCGGCACACTGAGCAACCGCGCGCGACAGCGTGCAGCAATCTGTAACTCAGCGCTGTGATTTCATAATAAAAGTTCGAACATAAAGCTGGGGGGAAAAAACCCGCCACAATAAAAGTATCGTAAAAATCAATCCAAGGATAGATAGATAGATAGATAGATAGATAAGAGGTACTAAAACAACTGCAGTCGTCCATTTGCAATAACTGGCAATGAGTCCTTCACATTTCTGTGAAAGGAGTTTTGGTCCGCTCTTCTTTGTAGAATTGTTTTAGAATTGTAGAATTTAGCCACATTGGAGGGTTTCCAAGCATGAATGGCCTGTTTAAGGATTTAATTCGGATTTAAGTCCGGACTTTGTCTAAACCACTTCAAAACCTTAATTTTTTTGAGCCATTCAGAGGTGGACTTATTGGTGTGTTTGGGATGATTGTACTACTGCATAACCCTTGAGCTTGAGGTCAGTAACTGATGGCCGGACATTCTCCTTTAGGATTTTCTGGCAAAGCGCAGAGTTTGGTTCATGGTTCCATCAATTATGCCAAGTCGTTCAGGTTGTGAAGCTGCAAAGCCCCAGACTATGCTTGACTGTTGGTATAATGTTCTTTTTATGAAACTCATTACACCAGATATAACGAGACACACACCTTCCAAAAAGTTAAACATTTGTCTCATCAGTCCACAGATATTTATTTTGGTTATCTTTGTGTAATATTAAAAAAAAATGTTTCATGATCTAAATCATTTAAGTGTGACAAATATGCAAAAAAAAATTCAGTAAAAAACTTTTTTTTTATTAACAGTGTATTTTATTAAGTATGCATATTATATGAAATGCTTTTAGACAAAGGCACATTTGCATACATAAATGTTTTTGTAAATGCAAAATTCTATCAGTGGTCAGCTGGAGATTGTGAAATGTGTTGTTTTTAAAAATTCCCCTTTATACCTGCTAATAACTGAATACAGTGTGCTTTATGTCTGTGTGAATGAGCCACGGATCACACTCCTCCAGCGTGTGAGCCAGAGATAGCAGCAAAACAATGGATTCTAAACACGTGCGAGGTCAAAGCAAACAAATCAAACCCAAGATGGTTTTAAATTTAGCGTGTGTGTGTGTGTGTGTGTGTGTGTGTGTGTGTGTGTGTCTGTTTGTGAGGCGACATGTGACGACACAGAAAGGCGTGAGGTCAGAGGCAGAGCCGGTCATCCTCTGGCAGCCGTGCCCCTAAACAAAACCCGTCAGATGTTAAACACTAAGAGGCTTTTGGGTGAAGGAAGGGCGGGAAATGATATAAAGCGTTTGAAAGGGATAGAAAAGAGAGGATTTGTTCTGAAAGGTTGCTCGTAGTTACAGCAGCAACACACACAGTTTGAGGCAGGAGAGATTGCCAAGATTTTCTCACTCCCCTTTTTGTCAATACTGAGCTTATCCCGGAGCAGGGTCTGGAAAAAACACACACACATAGAAACATGACAGAACCTCCACATAACCTAAACCTACCGATAAATTAATCTCGGCAAAATGTTGATACAGGAGGCGTGTTGTTAGTCCAAATGTATTGAACATTTATGGAAGGAGTCTCCAGTGTCAGCGCTTTCTAACAAATATTTGTTTATATGCATATATAAAGAAAATCCATGTTTACTAAGGAAAAAAGCCAGCAATATTACCATTCCAATAAACTACACCTGAGACTAAACTCAACCTGAGAGTAAACCCAACTGAGACTAAACTCAAACTGAGATTAACTCAAACTAAGAGTAAACCCAATTGAGATTAAACCCAATTGAGACTAAACACAAACTGAGACTAAATCCAATAGAAACTAAATCTAAGCCAAGACTAAACTCAAACTGAGTGTAACCCTACTGAGACTAAACTCAAACTGAGAGAAAACCCAACTGAGACTAAACTCAGACTGAGACTAAACTCAAACTGAGAGAAAACCCAACTGAGACTAAACTCAGACTGAGACTAAACTCAAAATGTGATTAAGCCCAACTGAGACTAAACTCAAACTGAGATTAAACTCGAGCAGAGACTAAACTCAAACTGAGACCAAACCCAACTGAGACTAAACTAAAACACAGACAAAACCCAACTGGTACTTAATCCAACTGAGACTAAACCCAACTGAGATTAAACAAACTCAAAATGAGACTAAACACAAATTGACATTAATGCCAAATTGATTGGGTCAATGATTGGGTCAGCAATATTATCAATTTGCACCAGTCTGACTGTTTTAATGTTGAACGTTCCAGAACTTGTATGAAAAGATGAAAAGCATAAATCATACATTTATCCGTATTTACATTTACATTTTCATCAGGCATAAAAAACAAAGAAAGACAGTGGTATATACACTGATGTCAAACGATCTACTTAGAAAATACCATAAATCCACAAGAAGAGCAGTACTTAAAACACACACAGTATATAGACATGTAGATAAATACTAACACAGTTTTTTTTTTTTGGTATAACATTTGATCAGCTTTAGAAATACATTTCTAAGAAACATTGTGTACTGTTATTTCCTTTCCCTTCAACACATGCAGACCAGAGACCCAGAGCAAACAGGATACTCGGCTCACCAAACCGCATGAATTCCATATCATGACTAAGCTCAGTTACAGTTACGTTTACTGTTCATGTTTAGATTACATCATTCAGATCAAACAAGCTTTAAGAGAGATACTTGGAAAAATTAACAAAGTCAAACATTTTCAGGTCTGATTCACCTTCCATGTGTCACTTCTGCCCAATCACTGCGAGGAGGGCGGTTCCTACTTCAGCGAGAGTTTCAGCAAACACGCTTTGATGTCTGAACTGGGCTTAAAAAGTTTAAATTTGGGTTTAGTCCCAGTGATCTTAGTTTTAGCTTGTGTTTAGTATCAGTTTTTGTCCCTTATCCTAACAAAGTTGCCAATATTAGATTTCCTAGCTGTCCCCACGGTAAACTAACCTCAAACTAAACCCATTCAAGACTAAGACTGAAATTAATTTAAACATAAAACAAGCCTAGACCCAAAATGAGAATGAACCAAAACTAAGATTGTCAATACCAGGACTAAACTCAAACCAAGCCCAAACTCAAACTGAGACTAAACCCAAACTGAAACTAAACTCCACCTGAGACTAAACCCAAACTGAAACTAAACTCCACCTGAGACTAAACCCAAACTGAGACTAAACACAAATTGATATTAAAGCCAATGATGAATGAGTCAAAAGTGAAACTGAATAGAAATTTGGACTAAACCCAAACTGAGACTAAACCTAAATCAGGATTGATCCTGAGCTGTAACTGAGCAGCATTCGTAGTGTTGTGTATTGTGACTTCGTTAAAGAGCCGTCTAAGGGCAGAGTCCAAGTTTCAGGACACGACCTCAGGGAGAACAGGACAGAGCTCTGTAACTCAGCAACAGCCGTGAGGAAAAATGCACCTCATCACCACAGAGCAACGTGCCTAGCTGACAGCGAGACCCGTAGCTGTTATGTAAGCAGCTGTAACAATAGTTCTGAGAATAGTGAAACTGTTTGGACTGTCGTTTTGAAAACAGAACCAGTCCGGACTTGAACGCCTTTTGTGCACGCTCCTTTTCTGGAAATGTGAATAGCTCTTTTCAGTGCATCTGGGACCTATGTGATAATACTGGCATCATCTTCTTCGAAATATCCAATGGCTGATATGTGATAATGATTTGCACAAATTTAAAGACTTAACAACATAACACTTGATTTCTTAAAAAAGAGCAGCAGACACAGAACAAAATATTCACCCCGCTTCAAAACTACAAGCTCATGTCTTTAAAGACGAGCAGTGACGGACACGATACCACCATCATGTCCTTCATCAGTCACTTTTCGAGTGAGTCCTCCTGTGTTGGCTCTACATGGCGACCACGGTGGTGGTGGAGGCTGCGGGCGTGGAGACTTGCTGCGGGGTGACCTTGGCCAGCCGGTGTTCTTTGTTCTGCAAGCAGCTCCGGCTGCACAGCTGACACGAAGCACAGCAGGAGTTACAGCACGGCAGGAAACGACACACACTCACTCTCCAGAGGAACCAGCCGGGAGACCAGCAGCACCAGCACACCACCACTGAACCAACCAGAACTCCCAGTACCACATAGAGCGCAAGCAGGGACACATATGGAGGGGAATCTGAGGACACACAGGGAGAGTTAGTGCACAAATATGTCTTTTATTTTACCACGTGCAATTACTAAATGACATAAAAAATAGCCATTTAAACATAAATGTGCTGATCCCTGTATCTGCATGTTCACTGTGAGAAGGGTTGCCAGGGTTATAATTTTTATACAGATTCTGGGACATTAAGAAACAAAGCAGAGGAGGAAATAACAAGGGGATTTTTTTATCTAGTGTAAAACAGTCAGTGGTTTCAAAGCAAATTTTCAGATTTAAATCCAGTTAATTATCCCAATCAAAATATGAGTGCAGGTCAGACAGGTTATCTACAATGCACCGACCCATTCATCTTTTAAGATATATTTTTTATATTGCAATATAGTACAGAAATGCGTGCGCACAACGGTGAAATTGTTTTCTATTAAATGCTTGAAATATTCAGGTTAGTAACAGAACGTTTTGTGTATTTGTTTGGACATAGATAATAGACAGTTGTTGTTGTTGTTGTTGTTTTTACTGAGACCTGTCTACCCGGACAAACCCTGCAAATTCACACTCATTAACAAATAACACGTACGATGCACCTATATAGACTCGCATCTGCGCTTAAGTCTAATCTTCGCACTTCCGTGAACGCTGCCAATGAGCTAATTTGAGACTAGCCAGCGTAGTACGTATTTGCAGACTCATAAATCCAACAATGGATCTAGGGCACTAGCTGATCCTGGTGTCTAGAGCTGACTGCTGATTTACAGCTCTGTCCACAGGAAGGCCCGGTGAGCATTCACGTGCTCCTCCAATTAGCTGTATGCCCTTTGTCATTCAGTTTAGTCATTACTTAGACATTAAACACAAATGGCCGCTTTAAGAGAGCAGCTGTGCGCGGAGTGAGGGTCAGCGCCTGTGTGAGCAGGTTTTAAAGACTTTTAGGGGTTAAAAGAAACTTTAATGATGGCTAATGATTGATTTAACTAATAATGCCCGAGAAAACGTGTAACTGTAGAAGGGTTTTCATATGACAGAAGAAAATTAACACTTAGCGAAGTGCTCAGTGACGTCTAGCTAGCATGTCACAGAAAACTGTACTGGTATTTAAACCATGTTTTATAGATTTCATATGATAATGGTAATAATTATTGTTACAGCACCAAGCTGGCTTGGAAACTGGATGCTAGCTAGTAGTAATAAAGCTGCTAAATCTTGTTATCAAACAGGGGAAAATATTCTTCCAAATCATCCTAAAATTTTAATTTACAGTACGTAGGGTACAGTATATTAGATATATTTGATTTATGCTTAAGGATTTGATGCTGGTGTTACCTTTAGCTAGAGTACTAAGCTAACTACTAACACAACTAAAATAAGGCACATTATAAGATGTATGTTACAGTTAGACTGTTACTCAGTTGTATAAGATCAAATACAGTATTTGGGGATCTGAGGATCTGGGTTCGAGGCCCGCCGCTGTTGGGTTGTCACCCCCATACTACCCAGACACTGCATGCAGTGCCGCTCTCAAGCCTGGATAAAATGGCAGGGTATGGCATCTGGTGTAAAAAAAAAAGAAAAAACCTGTGCCGAGGTGTCTGCAGACCGGATAGTCGGTTGTGGCAATCCCTTGACGGGAGCAGCCAGAAATGAGTAGCAGATATAAGTCTGTCCATGAAACACTTTGAAAATGAGATAGACCTACGTAGAAAATGACCGTTTTATAGTAAAACAAACAAAAAACTTGAGCCTACCAGTGACAGAATCAATGTCAGGGATGGGATTTGGACCAGTGCACTTCTCCGGAGTCGATGTCCTCATAGTGGCCACATTCAACAAGGGAGGAGAAGTTGCATACGTCTGATGTGTGCTAGCTGTGGACAGGTGACCTAAAGCAGAGCAAAAGTGACTTTGAAATTGCCCCTCGAACTGAGGCATCACCAAGGTTGGCCCCTTAAGTTCAAATAATAGAAGCTTATATGGAAATGGTTTACTGACTGGTGCACTCTGGGTAATGTTGCACGTCGGTGCCGTCGCCGCAGTTGTCGATTTCCTTGTCATCGTTGCACACCAAACTCATTGGGATGCATTTTCCATTTTGGCAGGTGAAATAGGGCTCACTGCTGCATTCAGAATGATTAAAACCTGGAAAAGAACATCAGTTGGGTGTGTTGGACCTGCGTTCACATTAAAACCTTTTCGTTAAGGAAATGTCACTATGGTGATATAGATTAATCCCAATATTACTACTGAAAAGAAATAACTTTCATAGAATGGTATTTATTACTGATTATTTAATCAAGTATCAATTTATAATATATACAATGCCATCTGAAGTTCACCATGCGCCATGAGGCACAAGTGGAAGCCGTTCCAAGAAATGAAGCGGCTTCATACCCAGCCTGAATGAGGTGAAGTCCCCGACAAAATCCACACGTGGTTGAGTCCCCCGGGTCACCAGTCGCAGAGTTAGATAGTTTCCGGTGGATAGGACTGGGCGTGGTAGGCTCTTTCCACACAGTGGAGGCCCAAGAGGGGGTGCCATCTTATCCCGACCATCATAGAACTGGATGTAAGAGCCAGCGTGACACGGATCTGTTTGGCCCTCCTCCGATGTGGGCTCCATGCGCTGGTCAGGCCGAGTCGAACCTGAATGTGAAGGACCCCGGGCCGACTCTGGGACAAAGGGGACGGGGCTGAAGGGTGACACACGCAGTAGGCTGTAAACCAGGAAGAAGCGGAACTGGAACTGCACCTTGTCACGGGGCGTGGCCGCCTGCATAGTCAGGTGGCAGTCAGTGCCGATTCTGACAAAGTAGTACCTGCGCGACTCCTGGTGAGACCGGACGATCATGCCGTCTCCCTTCACTGTCTGGCCACAGAAATCCACCACATTCACTGTTGGGACACATTAATTAATTCCCCACAACACAAAAAAACTGACATCTGCGTGTTTTTTTGTTTTTTTGTGCCTGACCCACTGTACCCTCCTGAGATGGCGATAATGGGATACAAGAGACTAAAGCAAACCTAATTGTTTGCCTAGCGAGACCGCAAGGGCTGCGTAATGCCCCCCCCATCTGGGGCAGGAACCAAATAATAGGAAGATTTATAACCTCTCCAAGGTTTATTAGCTTTGTTACTAAGGGAAACTAGTGAATCCCTGATGCCTGACTTCCTGGAATGTCCTGAGAAAACCTCAGTCAGTGGCACAGAAACAATACTTCAAAATATCCCGTAACCATGTTTCCTGAACTGAGTTTGCTCAAAAATGAGCAGGAACGGGACAGCAGGGTTTCTTGTAAAATGCATTCAATGCTGGGGGTAAAAATGCAAATGGTGTCGATCGAGTATGAGTTCCCGCTGGGATCATGACAAGGAGAAAATTACCAGCAGGAGAAAGCATCAAGCATAGAAGTATAGAATTCTATTTTGCTCCATAATAAGATTTTATCAAAGTCAGTATAGTCAATCCTAAAATTTGTGAAATGGTCATATTTAACCTTTAATGGAGGTTGGCGTGCTGTGTAAATGAAGACGGGTCCAAGAATTACTCATATTGATTCATATAAAAGTGTTAAACTGATAAGAGGTTTTACTTAGTAAGGGTTTCTATGTGCTAGAGGTCAGGCAAAGAGACTACAATTTTATTTCTAAATGACTCCACAGTTCATTTAATACACAGAAGACGTAACTTATTTCAGTGAGCAGTAAGCTTGTTTCGGCTGTGGCAATTAACTTAAGTTTTAAAATAAAGTCATCTTCATTAAATGCGATTAGATGTAGTTGTAGTAATTCTTAGAAAACTGGTTAAAACTCACCTGTCTCGATGGCATCCGTCTGCAGTGTCAGTAAATTCAGAAGAAAAAAGCATGTAAACTGAAGTTTGGCCATGAGGAGTCACAAATCTGGGGTGTTTTCCCCGACTCTAAAGCTTCTCTATAAATCTGTCAGGGTCATTTTAAAAGATTAAAAAGTTAAATCCCCATGATGCACAATCCAGGTCATATGACTGTTATAAGCGCCTCTTATTGCCCTAGGAGCAGATCCTGCTTCATCCTCACCACTTTTGATGCCTCGACGTCCGCGCCTTTGCCATGGCAACAGGGCACCCCCCCACCCCCCTGCCAAAAGGGGGCGTTGGGGGGGGGGGCGTCTCTGTGCATTCACCACCACCACCACCACCACCATAGTCAATGTGGTAACTGTGTGACACACTCACATCCATATACACACACACACATATCCAAAAATCATGGGTCTTTAAAGCCACTCTACAAGTTGTTGAATGTTGAATAATAAATTGCTTGATAAATGTCAGATTTATTTTATAAAATGCACTGGCACAGAAGTACGCTTTCTCTCAATGCATTATGTCCACCTAGGAACTGCCGTGGTCCAACTTGGGACCGTGGAGGCCAGTGTATTTAATCACACACTTTGGGCAATTTGGGAACGCCAATTAGCCTAATCTGTATGCCTTTGGAATGTGGGAGGAAACCGGAGTACCCGGAGGAAACCCACCAAGCACGGGGAGAACGCGCAAACTCCATGCACACAGAGAGCCTGGCCGGGAATCGAACCCGGACCCTGGAGGTGCGAGGCGACAGTGCCAACCATTACGCCACATCCCAGGATGGTTTATTCCTATTTATATTATATTATTTTTAATATATGTTTTATTGAGCCAAATTCCTCCATCCTCACCAAATTCTACAGAAGGACAATAGGGAGCCTTCTGACCAGCTGTCTCACCATGTGCCATGGGACCTGGACTGTCTCCGACAGAACTGGCCTGTCTCCAACTCGATGGCAGATTGTGAGAACAGTTGAATAGATCACCTGGGTCTAACCCAGCTCAACGACTCTTCACCCTCCTCCAGTCTGGCAGAAGGTACCAGAGCATCTGTGCCACCAGATTGCGCAATAGTTTCTTGTTTCTTCCCTCACGCGGTCAAATTCCTCAACATGCTGCACTTTACGAACCTGCCTCAGACACTTTTTATTCAATCAACCAATACATAAGTCTATCAACAATTTACTTTACTCGTACAGTTAGTAGAAAAAGGTACACATTTTTGTTTAAATCTATGAGTAAAAGAGAATAAACCTGTGATTACAAGCAGATTCATGAGGTGTTTCCCATCTAAAATCTTTACTGTCAGCTGCATTTCTTAATTAAACATTCCTGGCTTTACTCTCTAACCCTATAAAACCGAATGCTTAGTGCAGATAAAGGCCTGCTTGTTTGTACTGAAGCGTGACCCAGTGGTGACACCCAGACTCTTCTGAAAGAGTACGCCTCATAACCCAGGTTTTAAGATGGGTTCAAATCAGGAGCACGGTAAAGAAAAGTCTTAAACGAAACTCACTTGGAAATAAGCCAGACTGTGCCCAGGTTCCGCTCGATTTCATCACTCTGATGAATCTTCACTCCTACTTCAGATGGCACAGTATTACTGTCTAATCATTACTGGTACATATCGACTTCAAAGAAAATGCCCAGTTCATCTGTACTCTCTGGAAACCAGACTCAACAGGGAACCCATCCTCATTTGGGTGATATCAGATAGCAGGGATTGATTTGCAATCATACTGTGTGCTATGAGACTGGAAGTTTAGTATAACAGGAAAGGTGGTTAACTTAATATGTGGTCCACTTTCGATACTGAAGGCTTTTTGTTGCCCACACTCCCACAAAGTTCGGGTCTAGGGTAGAGGTCGGTAGTGTTATACAGTAGGAGCTATAACAACTTTGTGGCGACAGAGTGACTGGATGAGAAGGTATAAGATGTAGGTTACAGCATTTACAGATATTAAAAAGAACATGAGCAAATCATATAAACAAGATGGACACCAAAACCGAGACACAGGCAAACCTAATCTCACCTTGGAGAGAGAACATGGATGGTGCCAAAGCAATGAAAAAAAAAAAAAGAAATTCAGTTGAACTACAACTACACTGTTCCAAGTAGTTAACTTTACTTGCACCTCCAGGGTCCGGGTTCGATTCCCGCCTCTGTCTGCATGTTCTCCCTGTGCTTGGAGTGTTTCCTCCGGGTACTCTGGTTTCCTCCCACAGTGTCCTAAGACATGCAGATTAGGCTAATTGGTGTTCCCAAATTGCTCGTAGGGTCTGAATGAGTGTGTGTATGTGAATCCACATCACGAAAGGATTTCCTAATAATAACGGACTCAAAATCATGTCTCGAAGCATTAGAACATATAAAAACCGATCATCCAACAATCGTGGAAATCCTAATCAACTTATCATTTTTAGAAGCCAATAATTTTAACATAATTTTATTGTTATGTTATGTAATTTTATTGTGTTATGTTATGTAATTTTATTATAATAAATAAAGACCTGGTAATGAGAAAGCATACAAAACTGTCATTTTAAAAAACAATTAAATACTCTACACCCTTCACAGGTTTAAAACCAATTTTAAATTTCAAAAATAAATAGAAATCAGAATGGGACCAATGTCTAAATAACGAACTACATCAAATACAGTAAATGTTGTAGATGTTGGATCAAAACATACATTTCCTTTTAATAATCGTTGGGATCAAGTCACTTATACAAGATGCAGAATAGGACACTCAAAAGAACGCACAAATTTTTACTATATAAAGAAAATCCACCACAGTGTTCATCGCTCTATTCATCGCTTCTATTCATCGCATATTTTATTTGATTATAATTTTTTTACTTTTTTGAGGAACTTGTTTTATTCTGTTGACACTTTAAAAAAAGTTTTTAAACAAGTAAATCCAAATTTAGTTTTAAAGTTCTTAGAAAAATTTTATTTTAAATACCCTTTATATTTTCTTCTTTTTTATATCTTTAATATTGAATAACAAAAACTGACTCTCGCCATTAAAATAGCTGTAGAAGCTGGCATGGCGTTAAAAAAGAAAGAAAGAAAGAAAGAAAGAAAGAAAGTGACCCGATCAGAGCTCAAAGTTGATGATGCAGCCTACTCTTACTACAGCATGGAACATGACGCTGCTTACCGTTACTGTACATTCTGTGTGATTTTATTTGCCATTTGCACGCGTACTGACAGTATGAGTACGTTAGAAGGTTCTGTGCAGAAACTGAGTTAGTGATAAGAAAAGATAAATAGAGTAGAATGAACATATAATACAATAATAATACAGGAATAAATAGAAGAAGGACTTAAGCTAACAGACTATAACAACTATAACAATTATCGAGTACACCGTGCTATGTTTAAAACATGATCCCCAGATATTGAACTTTTGCACTTCAAATGTACAAACTGATGTTTTGTCATGAGGTTTAATTGCACATTTGATGTCAGTTTTTATATTTTATGTTGTTAATAAATAATTGATGGACACCATTAAATAAAAGGTAAATGTATACTGGTTATAGCAGCGGGTCTCTGTACGACGAGATAAAAACTTGCAGGGGTGAGACAAACATGCCCTTTTGTTCCCTTGTTTCTTTTGCCATCAGCCTGACTGTGGCTGGAAAGAAGCTGTTAAAGAAACGTGTTCTGTGTGTGATTATACTGTCCAGTCTGTTGTGTCTAAGGTTGTGCGTATGTGCGTGAGTAAAAAGTGAGCTGGATGGTGTATGTCCCTGAGGATACTTTGTGCTTTTCTTCCCTGCAGCCTTGTGTGTATAAAGTGTCCATGGAGGGGCTCTGCAACCTTTATGACTCCCTGAAGAACCTTCAGTTCTGCCTGGGTGGTGTTTCCGAACTACATTATGGATAAATAAAATTATAAATATTTAATCTATATAAATATATATTTTTTTTTATGTATGTGGGCTTCAACCTGAAATAATATCACTAATTACATTGAAGCTGATCAGCTTATTTTTAGCTTTAACCTTTTAACTATTTCTATAGTTTTCTGTATTTATAGTTATCTATATTTCTTACACAAAAAAAAATATATAGCTATATACACTCACCTAAAGTATTATTAGGAACACCATACTAATACGGTGTTTGACCCCCTTTCGCCTTCAGAACTGCCTTAATTCTACGTGGCATTG
>JAQQZT010000016.1:20729533-20751042 GCA_030068275.1 Clarias platycephalus
GTGTGAAGCTGCTTTGAGGCAATGACAATTGCTAAAAGCGCTATACAAATAAAATTGAATTGAATTGAATTGAACTATGCGTCTCAGCATCCGCTGACCCCGCTATGTGATTTTTACGTGGCCTACCACTTCGTGGCCGAGATACTGCAGTTCCCAATAACTTCCACTATGCTATAAAACCACTAACAGTTGACTCTGGAATATTTCGTAGCGAGGAAATTTCACCTGACTGATTGCACAGGCGGCATCCTACCACAGTACCATGGAATTCACTGAGCACCTTAGGAAGGACCATTCTTTCACCAATGTTTTTTTGGATGGGTGATTGAATACTTTTAGTAATATGGTGTATTTATTTTCTTTCTAAAATTCTTACATGCCTTTTCTGTTAAACAGTCATCTCCTTCAAAGTAATATACATTATCCATAGCTGGTTTTATGCACTGCGCATGCGCGGCAGGGTCACGGCGCCTAGGGCGTACGTGCGTGACGTCAGACGCAACGGCACGTCCTACGTAAGTACGTACGCCTCAAACAAGATTGAAACATAGGAAGGAAAAATATTTATTTAAAAACAGAGACAAGGGCGCTAAATACAAATATACAAACAGAATAAAATGTGATAAAAAATAGTAATAATTCTAAGTAAAGCAACTATTTTGAGGAGATTTTTTTTCCTCCTGGTGAATATAATCAAGGTTCGCGCGCACATTTTTTTTTTTTCAAATAATGTTTTGCTAACGTTAGACACCGTATCTAGGTTAGCTTAGCTTACCGTGCTAGCACTAATAATAAATACAACAACGCTGAAATAGCTTTAGCTGGACGTGCTAATGCTAAGCTAATTAGCAGAAAAAACATGCACATGTAAATTAAACGCCTGGGTAGTTTGGATACGGTTTTTTTCCCCTCTTTAAATCGAAGAGACAGAAACTGCTGCGACATTCCTCCTCAGCTAGCTAAGCTAAAACATGCAAACTCAGAGCCGGCTATGCGTCAGAGCCTTCTTTCGCTTTGTGTGCTGATTAAACCGCAGGGTTTTATCGCGTTTCGGTGCGTGACTGCCTCGGTTTTCTGTTGCCGTGTTGTTTGTGCAGAATGGCCCCTCGTCTGCAGCTGGAGAAAGCCGCTTGGCGGTGGGTCGACTCAGTGAAACCGGAGGACATAACGCAGGAACACATCGAGCTCGCGTACCGTATCGCCGTACCGGCGTGTAAGAGGGGAACATGCAGGTACTGCACTCTTATTTATTCCTTTATTTATTTATTTATATGTATCTTAATCATAATGGTTGTCTCCATTGCTCACTGCTGGGGCTGTAGGTGAATCTCCCTCTTTGAAACGATTAAACCATAGAGTTTGATTCATTAGTGAGCCGATTCGATTCAGTGCTCGAACCCATTTGATTCATTCGTCGTCGTCCCCCCCCCCAATCTGTCTATATGGATAAAAGAGAGGTTTTGTCTGTACATTGGGTCAGATCTCACTCTTTTAATTATATCTTTACGTTTACATACATAGGAGGACCAGAAATCAGTCTCAGAAAATTTGTCCAGAATTTTGAACTTTTGCAGTACTTAGATCTCTGCCTGAAGTTTAACATGCACCATAAGTGAAATCAAGCTGTTGTGTAAAAGCGATGCTATGAACAGTTATGTGCCTGATTTAATGATCTCCTTTAAAATCAGCTACTTGCTCAATGTAAACAAATACCTGCACCACTAAATATCATTTAGAAAAGCTAAACCGATAATCTTTCCTGGGATTAGTTCATATTTTCACTGCTGAAATAACAGCGCTGAAGTGGTATAAGTAAGTTTTTAAACTGTGATTCACTCTCCGATTACTGAACAGGGAGTGTATTTGGCTGATGACGAAAGAAGTACAACATAGCGTAAACAAGCCGTAAGATACTCGATTTCTTTGTGTTAATAAGTTAGACAGAGATTTCTGCCTTACAGACAGACATGTACGTGGGCTTCAACCTTAATATCATCATCACTGGTTACATTAAAGCTCATCAGATTATTTTTTGCTTTAACCTTTTAACTATTTCTAAAAAGTCTTTTCCTGTCAACGACGTGTATTTTAGCCAGTCGTCTATTAGTTACTGGAAGCCTGGAGCCCATCACAGGAAACTTTCTGTGCTCTGGACAGTGTGTCAGTCCATCACACACACACTTGCACTTTCATTCACACATTACAGGAACACCAATTAGCCTGATGAATCTGCATGTTTTTGGAGGAAAACGGAGTACCCGGAGGAAACCCACCAATCCGTAGTCTTACTCTCCGATCAGTAGTCTTAATACCTTAAACACTGAACTATCCCATGATTATCCCAGATATTTAAATATTCTAATTCAAAGTTTTACTATTCATTTGTAATTCATTATTGCTTGTTTGTCTGTTTTTTTCGCACCATGCCTGTGTATTTTGAAACATTCTAAATGTGTTTGCTTCCTGTCTGTTCCCGCAGGCGGAACTGCAAAGGGAACCCGAATTGTCTAGTCGGAATTGGGGAACAATCGTGGCTGGGAGAAATCGATGAAAACACCTTCCACAACATTGACGACCCAAACTCGGAAAGAAGAGATAAGGTTCGTCATTCTCAAACATCCTACCTTCTCAAAAACAAACAATCAAATATGCTGCTAGAAGGATTGGAGATTCTGACATTTACTGAAGATGAAGAAAATAATGTTACATGTTGGACGTCATAGCACTCTGAGGTTTGCTTTTCATAAAATTCCTGAAAAATACAGAAGCTGAAACACGGGTAGCCACGAGTCTTGGGGAATTCCACGAGAATGAGACGATCACTTGGCTCTTGTGTATCTTTTTTTTTGAAGAAGAAGAAGAAAAAGAAAGGCAGAGATATTAAGCATCCACTCCACACACTATATATTTTTTGCTACTATATTTTGTAAACTCACTCACTCATCAGTACACTTCAGGAAAAGAAAAATAGTATGATGTCTTAGTGTTATATTAATATAATATTATCATATTATTATAACATATAGCAATACATTTATTATTAAAAGTTTTTTCTTTTCCTAAAGTGTGTATAAATGTTTTGTCTGATTCTCTATATGTTTGTTTTATTGTTGTTGCTTTTTTTAAACATGTAATTCTAGAACCCTAAAGGATTATTGAACTATGGTGCATTTCTTTAGAAAGTAAATTATAACACAATTAAGACAGTTTAGAAGGCAGTTATGTAAAACAAGGTTGTTTCGGCTAGATATACAGCTTCCATTTCTCCCAGATTTCTTCAAATTTATCTTCCTGATGCCTGAACAGTACAATTTTAATTTAGACAACCATTATGATGATTATTTATTTCTTTATTTTTCAAGAAAGAAGAATATGTATAATGATGTAGCACATTCTGAAGGGATTAATGTAATTTTGGCTTAAATATTATTATTATTATTATTATTGTTTTTGTTGTTAGTAGTACATTCAAACGAATTTGTCCTCCTGATTTATTTTTTATTTTTTTGCTAGAACACGTTTGTAGGCCTGACGAATCTCGGCGCCACATGTTACGTGAACACCTTCCTCCAGGTGTGGTTCCACAACCTGGAGCTGCGTCAGATGCTTTACCAGTGTCACAACTCTCGAGCTGAGGTGCACAACACAGAGTCAGGTGAAGCAGCTTTCGACACCTGCACACACTGTAGAAAAGCACGCACTCTGAGCCAGCAGGTAAAATTGATTAGAATATGAGTCTTGGAGTAGGCCAAGTGGTCCACGAAGCTCAAGTCGGTTTAATATTTTAAAATTTTGTTATAGTGGTCGAATCACAAGTAGGTCTATAAATAATCTCATGTGGTCACACATAGTGTGAACTTTCAATGAATAGAAAAATCTCTGGCTCAGGTGTTTAAAAGTAGTCTTGTATACGTGTTTAATTGACGACCCTATAAATAGCTGTACTGATAATCGTTTTAACTGGACTCACAGATTACGAGCCGAAGACGATATGTGAGCACCTGCAGTACTTGTTTGCTTTGCTGCAGAACAGCAACAGAAGGTACATCGACCCCTCGGGTTTGGTGAAAGCTCTAGGACTCGACACAGGGCAACAGCAGGTAAACCCATCTAAAGTTTTATCTATATAATTAAACAGACCTAAATGAGGCAAATAATAACTCTCACTGCTTGGTTTCTTTATTAACTGCAGCCTTTCTTCTAACTCACCTTTATTTAGGATGCACAGGAGTTTTCCAAACTCTTCCTTTCACTCCTGGAAGACACACTGTCTAAGCAGAAGGATCCAAACCTCCAAAATGTGATTCAGCAGCAGTTCTGTGGACAGTTTTCATACGTCACTGTGTACGTTCCTTCACATTTATGTTCACAGCACAGAGGAGAATGCATGTCGGTGAACAGGAGCATGTTTTTTGTATCGTGTAAACATACTATTTTTTCTCAGATCTGTATAGACTATGGAGTATTAATATTCAATCGTTTTAAGAGAGCTGCACAGTTTTATTATTTTCATAACTGATGTATTGTGATAATTATTAAATAGACATTATCATTACACTGAGTGGAGATCAGCGAAGCTGGTTAAGACGTATTCATAAAAAAAAAACGTAAAACCAAAAAAATTAAAACAAGCAGAAAAAGAAATGTACTTGATTTTTAAATTCTTGCTCCCAAAATTAAAAACAAAATAGACAACATGCACACACATCCTGTTTTGTTTTTATTTTATTCAGACACAAGTGGCATGATTGGATATTTTTACTTTTTTTCACAACTTCAAGTATAGTTCCTCAAAAGTCACCTTGCAGTTCATGAAAGTAAATTTTAAAAAATTTAAAGCGTTATCCCGCACAGAAAGAACTGGGTGTCTACGCTCATGATGAGTTTGACTTATTAAGAACAAACGCAGGTGGTTTTTAAGTGTTTTATGTCAAGAAAATGAGCAAACGATACATGTATTCTGGTTAAATACAAACAGACTGTGCGTAAACCAGCTCCACATAAATAATGTTAGAAACCATAGAACTGTCCGTACTTGAAAAGTATTTAAGACCCCTGGGGGAAAGCACTTTTTATTGGTGGCTTTTATAAAGTCAAATGTCTGGGTTTATGTGCTTTTAATATTAGTTTTGGTGCCTGGTTGAACGTTTATAGAGCTGTCTTTTTTTTTTTTTTTTTTTTCCTTAGGCAAAGTGTAATGCCGCATATGTCCGTCAGATTGACTTTTATTTGTGTATAAATGCAGGATTACATTCTCACTGAAATGTGTGTTCATGTGAGGAGTTATGATGAAGAAATACAGCAAGTAAAAAAAAAATACATTTAAATGTTGGGACATGCTGTTGTTAATATATGATGTTTCTATTTCTGAGACAGGTGTAACCAGTGCGGGCGATCGTCCGCTTTACCGTCTCGGTTTTACGAGCTGGAGCTGAATATACAAGGGCACAAAAACCTGACGGAGTGCGTCACAGAGTTCCTCAAGGTAATCTTTGAGGAATAACGTCTCCTCCAGATAACATCTCCAGAGTACAGACTGTACTTTACAAACATGATGATCACAGGCTGTGAAGTTTGTTGTGGGATTATTACGCGAAGCAAATCAGGCCAACATGCATGGTGGAATTGATGTTGGAAGAGCAGTGAAAGGAACTCTAATTGTGGTATAACGTTTTTGTAAATAAATAAATAAAAAAACACCACTGTGGAACCTTTAGATTTTTGGGTTTGCAGGGATTTTATTTGAGAATGCTTTGATGTGATGTGATGCGATGTGATGTGATGCGATGTGATGCGATGTGATGTGATGCGATGTGATGTGAGACTAATGTGTTAGTGTGCTGTTGTTCTGCTGCTGTTCAGGAGGAGAAATTAGACGGAGATAATCGCTACTTCTGCGAGAGCTGTCAGAGCAAGCAGTGCGCCACGCGGCGGATTAAGCTCCACAGCCTGCCGCGGACTCTCAACCTTCAGCTCATGCGCTTTGTGTTTGATAGGTGAGTTTCTCCAGTCTCATTTTACTGGGTTGGGGCCAAAAATAAATAAATAATAATAATTTAACCTTGGTAATACATGTATTAATACAGGAAGTCCCCGACTTAGGAACATTCGAGCTATGAAATTTCACAGATACGAACGGACCGCAGTTCTATTAACATTCGTATGCAAACAAATCACGGAAGTACTGTATTGTACAAAAAATAGACACTGCAGTGCACCAGATACCAATATTTACAATTATATAGAATATTTTCAGTGTGTAGGTGAATGTATAAAATGTCTAAAGTCCGGTATATTGTACGTGTACATGTGGGGACGTGGGAGAAATGTGTCGACCTCACTGATTCGATAAATCAGTCTGGGAGCGCGATGATAGAAAATGTCTGCCCTGTAAATCCGTACTGATGGTGAATAATCCTAATTACGGAAAATTCTCAACGAGACAGAGTTCACAGGCCAATACAGTGGAAGACAGCTCTGAGACAAACTGGCATCCGGGATTCCCCTCATGATTTAAGGGTGCAGAGACAACACTGTTACATTTACAATTGAGATTAATTTCCTTAGGCGCATGATGGCAGTGTGGGGAAAGGGGACAGACATTTAGTCAAGTCCATTGGTATGCTTTACATTGTATATTAGTGTCAAAGGTGTACAAGACTCACTTTGTCAGACTTCCGTTCCAGGAGCACGTTCATAAGTTGGGGACAACCTGTATGTTCAATGTTGTAGTTTAATTTACTACAAGTAATGTAAGTGTCGGCAGCAACTGAAATGATGTAGGGTATGATCGATGTAGTTCAATCAAATGCATTAGCATGTAAATTAATGTTGACCACCATAGCATTTTAGCTAATTTATCGAAAATTTAAAGCTTTTGTAAAAACGTGTAAAATAATCTCAGTGCAGGCAGAATATTCTTCTATTTATTTCAAATAAGATAATGGCATTTTTTTATTCACTAATGAATCGCTTTGAATAACATCCTTCTGTTTTTTTCCCCTCATTTTAGGCAGTCTAGTCACAAGAAGAAGCTGAACACTTATATTAGTTTTCCAGAAGTGCTTGACATGAGCCCATTTTTGGAAGGGAAAGGTAATTTTATTTATTTATTTATTTTTTGGCCTCTTTTATCCTTTCATTTTATTTCTGAAGTTCACTGCAAATGTAGCTTTTCTGTTTCCTACTGATGGAACAGCTGCATAATGTATGCGCTTGTAAATAATTTAGGATTTAACCGGGTTACATTAGTAATTTAATTAAAGTGTACGTGACACATGTTGTAAGTATTATGTGTTTTATTTGTCTATCTATCATGATACAGTCATAGCTATAAACACACAGACAAGTCAAAATGAAATCGAATGCCATTTAGTAATTGTGTTATCTAATTTTTCACTTCCCAACCCAACCACCCCCCACCCCCATAGAGGAGAAGTGTACATATGAGTTGAGCGCTGTGCTGATTCACCGCGGCGTGAGCGCCTACTCCGGGCACTACATCGCTCACGTACGAGACTCTCGCACCAACGACTGGTACAAGTTCAACGACGAGGAGATTGAGAAGATGGAGGGCAAGAAACTCCAGCTGGGCATCGAGGAGGATTTAGGTAAAGGATCATGTAGAAGGCTTAATACAATTGCGCACTTAATAAAAAAAATAAAAAAAACTGATTTAAAAAAAAATTTTGTTGGTCTGTCAGCTGAAACTGTGAAGTCTCAGACCCGGAAGCCGAAATACAGCAAAGGCTTTCATTGTTCGAGAAACGCCTATATGTTGGTGTATAAACGTCAGGAAGAGCAATCGGACCAAGCCCAGACCAACGTAGAGGTGCCAGGTATGACCAAGAGTGCTATATAATTTTTTTCAATGATTATTTTTTACCTTATTTTTATGTGTGTGTTATCTTTTTTACAGCCTTTCTCCAGAGGCTTGTGGACCAGGACAATAAGAAGTTTGAGGAGTGGTGCAGTGAGATGGCAGACATGAGGAAGCAGAGCGTGGACAAGGGCAAAGCCAAACACGTAGAGGTCAAGGAGCTCTATGAGCTGCTACCTCCACAAGAAGGTATGTTTTATAAAAAGATGAAAAGAAAATAATAGAGGTAACTATTAGGAGTACGGTACGGATTATTGTTACGTCTTCTAGGTGAGCCGTACGAGTTTGTCCCGGTGGAGTGGCTGAAAAAGTGGCTGGACGACTCGACAGCCATCAAAGAGATCGACAACAGCCATTTCCTGTGCTCGCACGGCAAGCTGCACCCGGATCGGCTGAGCGAGGTCAAGCGCGTTTCCCACAGCGCTGCTCAGAGCCTCTTCGATCGCTACGGAGGAGGACCCAGAATAGACGGTAAGGATCGTCGTTAATATTCTTGATGACTTTGTATGGCCTGTCAGACTGCATGATGATGATGATGACAATTCCGTGTCTGTGTAGGGTCATTTCTTTGTGAAGAGTGTGTGGCTCGACGGTGTCGTGTCCTGAGGCTTAAAAACCAACTCAATGAAGACTACAGGGAGGTGACCAACCTCGCCAAGGCTCAGCCGAAAAGGTAAAGTGTCTTAATTCACGTTTGTGGTTTTACAGATTTACAGTTAGTCCTCGATTTACAAACATTCGAGTTATGAATATTTAGTAACGAATTGTAAAAACTTAGCCGTCTTTTATGCATCACTTGGATGTTGGAATCAGTGACTGTGAAGGCCCAACATTTAAAAAAAAAATTTATGCCCAACATTCTTATTTTAGAGATAATTAAACCTCAGTAATACATGTATTAATACAGGTAGTCCCCGACTTACAAACATCTTACGTATTTTACGAGTTACGTATTTTCACAGATTATAAACGGACCACAGTTCTACGAACATTGGTAGATGCAAACAAATGATGGAAGTAGCTCAGGGGTATTGTACCAAAAATTGGCAATGCTTTGCACGAGATACCAATATTTACAATTATATACAATATGTTCAGGGTGTAAGTGAATGTATAAAATGTGTAAAGTCAGAAATGTCTGTCCTGTAAAGCTGTCCTGCTGGTGAATAATCCTAATTTTGGAAAATCCTCAACAAAACAGATTTCACAGTCCAATACAGTGGAAAACAGCTCTGAGACAAAATTACTTTCAGGGTTCCCCTGGTGATTTAAAAAAGCAGAGACATTACTCTTTAAACGTGGTTATGGTTTTTGACCACATGATGGCAGTGTGAGGAAAGGGGACAGAGATTTAGTCAAGTGGATTTGTATGCTTTACATTTTATATTCGTGTCAGAGGTGTACAAGACTCACTTTGGACTTAAGAACAAATTCGACTTACGAATGTGCTCCCAGAACGGAACTTGTTTGTAAGTCGGGGGGTCTAACTGTATATGAAAGCACTGGATATTGAGTGATATATATATATATTTAAAAAAAAAAAAAAAAAATTTTATTAGCGATGAACAAGGTTTCTGGATCGGGAAGGCGTCTCTGAGGCAGTGGAGGCAGCTGGCTATGGAGCAGCTGGAGGAAGAGGAAGAGGAGACCAGACACAGCGACTGCAAAACAAACGGGGAAAATTCCACAAGTGCTAAAGGTAGCGTATAAATTTGCCGGCTTAACCTGGAACTCTGTATCACAGCAAGGTAAACTAGCCATGGCTAATACGTTAAATAGAAAAGTAATCAGTGTGTGCAAACGTGTAAATCTGGTTTCGCAACTGGATTCTTTGCATGTCTTCTGCATGTGTGGGTCTGCATCATGACTAACCAAGAAGTGAAAAAGAAAGTGGTTTTGTAAAGAAAGCCTGTTCTACATTTTAGAAGATTCAATAAATAAATGATATTCAAAGGCAGAGTGGTGCGGGGCTGGAACTCTTCTTTATACCATCTAAGAGCGGAAGAATCAAACTTGTTTAAATCCAATAAGATGATGTCATGACAAATTTGTCAGCTCTTTATTTATCATGCAGATGTAGAAGGTAAATGCTCTTCATAAACGACAAACATCGATGTCGTTAGCGGTTAGCGTTGTAGTGTGAGACTCATATGATTGTGTATTGTCTTCCCTTCTTTGTAAAACAGATGGTGTGAAGGAAAACGACAGAGAAGACGATGAGATGAAGAGTTTTAACGAAGACATTCTCTGCTCTCACAGTTAGTCATTTTTGTATCGCCAAGATGCCAACTTACTCATAGACATATACTAGCTTAAGTATACGAGAAGCACTGAGTCTATAAGGTGTCAAGAACCTGTGTGTGTGTGTGTGTGTGACCTTTTTGTTTTCTCTCCAGGTGGTCTGAGTATTCAGGAGAGTGAGAGGCGGCTGGTCACGGAAGAGGTATGGAGCAAGCTGAAGGTTTATTTCCCTAAAGCGCCAGAGTTCACACAGGAACAGGAGGCCTGCCAGCAGTGTATGGTAAACACACACACACACGTGTCATCACGCACAGTAGAATGGCTTAGAATATCTATAATAAAAAAAAAAATTCTGCTCTTCTAAAGCTTGTCTGAATTTATATAATAAACTTTTCACTTTTCTTAATGATCTTCTCTGGTGTTTTAACAGAGAAACGTATTTATTTTCAGGAACTGCGCACAAACTTTTGTGCTTCATCGGAATGAAAATTTCAACCCCAGCTGTGGACTGATGTAAATGTAAAAAAATTAAAATTCTCCTTTTTTTTTTAGAGGTTGGAGAGGGAGGGTAAAGAGAACGAGGCTCTGAATCGAATGATGGCCAACGAGCAAAAGGGCGCCCTCCTTAATCTTTTCCACGAGAAGAATCGACCTTCACTACAGAAATGGCCGCAGGTACGAGCTTCCTGCCTTCACTTTTACATTCATGCTAAGAATTACTCTCCTTCCTAGTAAAGAAAGCATATGAAACATATTACTCTTGTAGGATTTTAGTAATGACAGAGGCATGTCTCTTCCCAGCGCGTTTAATCTCAATCCTGTCCTTCTGTGTGTTTTGCAGGACACCGATATTCTGTACATTGTGCCGTTGTTCTTTGTGGATGAATGGAGGAAATTTATCAGGTGAATTGTTTATTGGAAAAGTTTTTGGTGTTCCCTGATTGCTCTAACGGATAAAGAATATATCGAGCTTTTCCATCATTTTCATTACCGCGCACGCATCATCACAGGAAGCCGGCCAAGTCGAATCCGGTGTCCAGCATAGGAAACAGCATCCTGCTGTGCCCCCACGGCGGCTTCATGTTTACCTACGACTCCTTGCTCCAGGGAGACGCCCAGCAGTGAGTAACTTCTAACCAAGCGTGTCTTGACTGTCTGGCTGTTTTTTGTTTTTTTTCTTTTAGAACTATAATCCTTGTGTGTGTGGTGTGTGTATGTGTATGTTTCTCATTGCACAGTGTAGCTCTGCTCTGGCCTGCTGAATGGGAGGTGATCGGCAGGCTGTTCTTGGTGGACCAGACCATCTCCATATGCAGGATCCACGATACAGCGCAAGACAACGGAAACGTGCAGTACCACACCCAGCCTGGTAAACACTGTTTAATCGCGTAATATGTGTAACGTGTATTAGTCCAGGGTAAAGCGCTTCACAAAGTTCAGTGGCTCTCCATGATCGAGAAAAAGAATAAACCCTATAAATGAATGAGATGTCTGATTGTGCTGCCTTTTTCTTTCCGTCAAGAGTTGTGTCGAGAATGTCGAGAGGGCTTCATATTCCAGCAGCAAAGAGACTTGCGGGAGTACGCTCAGGCCACCGTGTACGTGCGCAAAGTCATCGACAGCAAGAAGGTCAGCTTCCCCGTTCTATCAGTATGTCTATAATTTTACTTCTTCAGTCTCCATGTTCTGTGACGTTACGTGTCGCACTGTGATGTCCTGCATTTCTTTCTCTTTGTTTTTTCATTTATTTTTTTACTTTTTGTGCACGTGTGTGTAGATGATTAAAGAGGCTGCTCCTGAGTTTAGTATGAGTGGATCTGAAGCAGAAGATGAGAGAGAGGAGCCCAAAATAGAAGGAGAAAAAGATCCAGACTTCAATCAGGTAACCCGACTGAACCAGTCAAAACATTAAAGCAACAGTGTGTAACTTGTCGAGATTTAGCAACATGAAGGTATCTAATAGAAATCAGAAAAAAATCCAGTGTAACTTTTGTAAACTTTAAAATTTGAACACATTTTTAATTAGTTAAAGGCTTAAGAAAAAGTTTTAGTTAAATGCTAAGGTAGCAGCTTGTAAGCAGAAGCAGCTATTAAACAGTGACAAGCGTGCGTTTACAACATGTGTCCATACCGCAGTCCGAGGACGGAGCAAAGCGGCAGAAGCTGAGTGAGGCAAGCCCTGCTGCTGTCGCCGTCTCTTCCTCCTCTTCTTCGTCTTCCTCCTCCTCCGCCACCGCTGTAGGAAAATCAGGGATTCGGAGGAGCATGCGGCACAGGAAGCTGCGCGGCGAGAAAGCCCTCATCGTCTCCGCCAACCAGACCCTGAAGGAACTCAAGATCCAGGTACGTCCTGCTAAATCAGGTGTGCTTTGTATCAGCTCAAGACAGTTTTAGCAGTTACTCAGTTTGCTTTCGTCTCCACAGATCATGCACGCTTTCTCTGTTGCACCGTTTGACCAAAACCTGTCCATAGATGGCCGATCTTTAACTGACGACTCGGCCACGCTAGGGACCCTTGGAGTCTTTCCAGAAAGCATTATATGTCTAAAGGTAGTACTGTATTCTAGCTTTTGTATCCAGCAAATTGATGATACACTTTACTTACACGGGATGTTTCATGTTTTAGGCTGATGAGCCAATTGCAGATTACGCCGCTATGGATGATGCATACCAAGGTAAGTCTAAATATACACAGTCTGTAATGTGAAATGATATCCAGCACCGAATATCGTTTAATATTCCATACCTTATCGATCTACTTATCTTAAATATTCAATGTCTTCTTTTTCTGTCCCACCTCCAGTCTGTTTACCTGAGGAAGGATTTAAAGGTAGGAAACTCTTTTATATCTCTTACAAAAACATAAGCTTCTGATTGTGTTGTAGAAATCAGATGATGAATCTTAATAATACACGTGTGTAAATCTGCAGGTACTGGACTACTAGGACACTGATGGAGGCTCCGGACGTGGATGAACACCGACAGCATCTGTGTGAAATAAATTGAAAAAGAAAAAAAAAAAGGAAGCTTGAATTAGTCCGTGTTGACTGAGTGAATAAACTCAGATTTGTTTAGAGTCTGGTATTTTTATTTTTATTATTATTATTATTATTATATTTTTTTTGATTGCCTTATGACTTAAAGTTGCAAATCCTTTATAAGTTGTCTGTCTTTGCTTCGGAAAAACAAAAAAATCACATTTGTCGTCTTTTAATATTACAAGCTGTTGATGCATTCTGTAAAGTGCACACCAGGACTGTGAACAGATACGGGTCGAGACCTTATATATCAGCGTCTTTGTCCTTCGTGGTAGTGTCCTATTATCCCGAGACGACGGATTCACATTTAGGCGCCCTTGATGTTTTAGTTTCTGTAAGATTTATTACGCTCAGCGGTCACGTGGTCCCAAAAGGGCAGTGTCTCTCAGATATTCACAAAGAATGCATGAGCAACTTCGATATTAAAATTGAGTCCATTGAGCTACATTTTCTTTTTCTTTCTTTCTTTTTTTTTTTTTGTTATTTCTTTTCACCAAAAAATTTATAAATAAATGAAATTATTTAAGAAGAAAAATTAAATTGCAGTGAAATGCCATGTGTGAAACGACATGGAAGAATAATTTCCCAAATCGGGAAAAAAAATAATAATAATAATAAAAAAACAAAACCCTACACAATAATTTAGACAAATTCTGCTATTACTTGAATTATCATGCAGACGTGTGTAATGTTTTTTTTTTTTTCTGTAAATCTTTCATATGGGCAATAAAGTTCCTTTTTGTTTTTTTTTCACATGTTCAGATATACTAGTGCTTTAAATGTGATTCAAAAGCATCTGCCTTTCTGAATGTTCTAAGGATATTCCCTAATAATATTCCTAATACGTTTTTTTGTCCTTATTTACGGCCTTGTTTCTCTTTCCAGATTCAGGGTTCTCCCAGTTTGATTCTCTTTTGTAATCTAGATTTCACAGTGAGCTTTCGCACTCTTGTAAATATTGTAGATTTCTGATTAGACTTAGTTATGACCGAAAGAAAAATAAATTGAGATGTATGAATAAATAATGATGTTTATAGTGTGTATGTACACCGATCAGCCATAACATTATGACCTCCTGACTAATCTTGAGTAGGTCCCCTGTTTTACCACCATAACAGTGATGCGATGTGTGTTCTGACACCTTTCTATCACAACCAGCTTTAAACTTTTCATCAAGAAGATCTACACTAGTGCTATTGGATCAGACTACAACGGCCAGCCTTCACTCCCCATGTGCATCAGTAAGCCTTGGCCGCTCATGACACTGTCGCCAAGTCGCCAGTTTTCCTTCCTTAGATGATTTTTGGTATGTCCCGACCACTGCAGTCCAGAAAGATCTCATTAGCCCCACTGAGTTGCTCTGACCCAGATCTTTAGCTGTCACACTTTGACACTTTCAAAGTCACTCAAATCCTTAAGCTTGCCCATTTATTCTGCTTCCAACACATCAGGAAAAAAGGTTCACTTGCTGCCCAAAATATCCCACCCACTATTGTAACAAGATCTAGCTACTTTGAGAAAATCAAAGGGTCAGAGCAACTTCAAAACTGCAGCTCTTGTAGGATGTTCCTGGTCTGCAGAGGTCAGGATATACCGAAAGTGTTTCAAGGACAGAAAACCGGCGACAAGTTCATGGGCGGCCAATACTTACTGATCCACATGGGGAGTGAAGGCTGGCCCGTGTAGATCGGATTGATGAAAATGTTAATGCTGGTTCTGATAGAAAGGTCAGAACACACAGCGTGTTACTGTTTTGGTGCCAAACGGGGACCTACTCAATATTAGGCAGATGGTCATAATGTTATGGCTGATTTGTGTATATGTGATGGAGGTCATTTTTGACCTTTTTGTCAAAGTTTTTAAACCCACCACCCAGTACCACCATCATCATCTTTCCTCAGCGACCAAGATGGATGAAGTCGGGGTTTTAAAGATGATTAGATCAGACAGAGAGAGGGGAACTTAAAGAGAATTAAATTATGAGATGATGTCAGAAGGTTGTTATAATTGATTTATAGAGGCATAACTATATTTATGTAGATCCAAATAAAGGAGAAAACAGCACAGAAATACATCACAAAAAAGTGGGGGGAAATATTAGTAATATTATATTAATATGATATACATCATAATATTTTCTTTTCCTGAAGTGTGTATACATTTTTCTAGCTGATTTGATATACTGTATGTTCTACCGTCATTGCACTCGCGCATGCGCATTGTCGCGTCCACGCCGAGTCGCCATTTTTATTTCCAGGAGAAAATGTTGTCCATCTCTGGAGTTTAAATAAAGACCTCGATGATTTGAATTACACTTAAAGGTAATGCGGAAGTCAGTGAGTGTGTGTGTGTGTTCAGGGCTGTGTGCGAGAAAAAGAAAGCGACAAACAAAAAGTAATAAAGCAAATTGTACATTTGTTTGGCTTGGTTTAGCAAACGCTAACACTCAGTGCTGCATTGCTAAATAAGCTAGCATGGTTAGCAGCTAGTCATAGTGAATGAGTTCCAGTGTTTGTGCTTCAGTTCCCCTTTCTAATGAAGTTTACATTCACACTATTCATTCTTGATCCATGTCCTGACTATTAAATTATATTTCCAGGGCTATTGTTTGCTTATTAATGAACCCTATTCAATAGGAATCTTTATTCTTGTATTATCTAGATGATTTAATGTTAATATATGTTTAGAATATAAAAAAAGGACAGAATAATTTTCTGGTTTGTTTTAACTCTAAAGCTTAGAGCAAAAAAAAAAAAGTGATAAAATGTGGTACTGAGTAAGACCAAATGGCGTGAAAGAGGTACAGCCAGTCATAATGTCGGTTCAGATTATGGATTACAGAAAGCCTTCTGGTTATTATTGTGCCCATAGAGTAAAAGGGTCCGTCTGCGTGCCACCAGATACACCCCAGTCAGGAGTTACCTTACGGGTCGTTTTGCCACCTCGACACCCGCTTATATCTGAGCACTTGGGGGTGAAGGACCTTGGTCCAACAGTGGCATCTGGTGGCACCAGGGCTCGAACCGGGGACGTCCTGATCAGCAGTCCAAGCCACCCCTGCTATTATAATGTCACTGGTAATAGTCCAATAAACCCATTTTTAATACCGTATACATTCCCAGTCTCACCATGCTGCCCTGTATCCAAACCCACAACATTTAATAACTGATGTAGACACTGCTGTACCCACTCTCACTTTCTCACCTGTGCAGGTGCATGATGGAGCTCCCGAACTACAGTCGACAGCTCATGCAACAGCTTCAGACACTGCGAAAAGACTCCCAGTTCTGCGACTGCACCATCCTGGTCGGGGACGCGTCCTATCCGGCGCACAAAGTGGTCCTGGCTGCTTCCAGCCTGCTCTTCAAGTCTCTCCTCGAGTCTTCAGACAGCATCTCCATTGACACGACTGTGGTCACGCCGCCCGAGTTCTCCTCCCTGCTGGATACGGCCTACCTGGGCAGACTGGTGCCGGGCAAACACGACCTGGCACGTGTCATCGCCGCTGCAGACAGCCTGCAGATGTTCGACGTGGCTGTGGGCTGCAAGAACATCCTGGACGAGCTTGTGAAGCGGTCTGAACCCGATGCTGAGGGTTTTTGTGAAAGAGGACAACATGATTCTTTTGACAAAGTGACGAGTCCAGGAAACTGTGTGGAGTCACAAAATGGTGATTAAAAAAATATATATATATATTTTAGGTACACTTTAGGTTGTGCAGTGAAGTGTTGCTGGCTCACAGCTCCAGGATTCCAGGTTTGACTCTGAGCTCAGGTTGCTCTCCAGGTTCTGTAGTTTACTTCCTTCATCTAAAATGTGCTAGATGGATTGGTTATGCTAACGTGACAATAAGCATGTGAATGATGCCTTGACGTCCTGTCCAGTGTCTTTTTCCACCTCACGCCAAGTGATCCTGTGCTAGACATCAAACCCACCTGAACCCTGATGTAGATAAAGTTCTTACAAAAGATGCTATTCATTAAGCACAATTTATCTACTTTATGATGATGCTTTGTTTAAAAGCAATCAGGTTTAGCTGTAATGATCTATAATCAAAATCTCAGGTAACTATCAGTAACTTGTGGTTTGTATCATGGTTTGATCAGGATATGGTGCTGTGGAGCTGCTTATTCACAAACGTGACATTCTCATGAGGACCCTGCAGGACATCCAGCCTTGGATTGACACTCTTCGCACCTGGGGTACGCTGTCAAGCCAGCAACAACATGTGAGCATTGTGGACATGATCATGCTTCTCGGTCATCCTATATCTATTCCATATCCTGAAACAAGTGTCAGTAAATGACAGATTCATAATAACACACCTGGTTATTATCACTCCCAGCCTAAATAGTGATGAATTAGCGATTTTTGTCATTCAATTCCACGTTTATATTGTTAGTGCAGTCCTTTGATCTTTAGCATTTCTTCGGCAGATGTTGCTGGAGTGTTTTGAAGGAGATCCAGGTGTGGATGCTGTTTACCAGCGCCTCTTGGACAAGGTGAAGAATGGACACGGCACGCTGTCAGTCCACACTGTTTTTATGATGCTGGAGCAGTTTAACAGCTTAAAACCTGATCCAGAGTCAGTGGAGATGGAAGAAAAGAAGGAGACAGGACCTGAACTCAAAGGTAAACTACTGATTAACTCATACCACACCACAGCACTGTCGAGGTCTCATTTCTGATTGGTCAGAAGGTGCTGATTGATTTTTTTTTCTACAACAGCAGCTTTGACAGAAGTGTCTTTTTTTTTTATTTTTTTTTACAATAGCTAAATTTGTTGTAAACTTTTCTCACTCTTTCAGTCACAGAGGGATCTGTTGCGGAGGTTGCCAGATCTTCTGGATATCAGCGTGACCTGGTTTCAGAGCTGAGTGTTTACCTCACAGGTGTGGAGAACATCTCTGAACTGCTCGCTCGGACAGCAGACAGATGCAAGAGCGAAGACGTGAAGCTGGTATGCAGCAGTTGGTTCAGTGTAAAACAATTCCGAAATACCACAGTCCGCTGCAGGGGGTTTGCATCCATGCAATCAGTAGTGTAAGGGATGCTGAGTACCCATAATGCACTTACAGTAGGTAGAATGCTATTTAGGATACAAGCTCTGCCAGTTTAAATTACTCTAATCATCCTCGTTTTTAATGCATTCACTACTTCCTGTCCAGTTTTCTTTAAGTAAGATATATCCAGGGGATCGAAAATTCCTAATTAATATTTATTAAAATTATTTATTATTGAACTTTTACACTGTTTGGTACAGTGGCAGAGCAGTGCAAAATAAAATAACAAATTCAAAAAGAAAAAAAAAACTAAAACTTTATTTTATTTTATTTTCGGTTTTGTTGTTTTGTTTTTGTTTTTGTTATTTTGTTTCCTGTTTTGTGTTTAAATTTGTTATTTTGTTTTCGGTTCTGTTATTTCATTTTCCACTTCTTGGCCAACGTAGTCTGTCAATCCCACCTTGTCTGATTTCTCACCTGATTTGAATGGGTTCAATCCAAACCCTGTCCAAACCCACATGAGACTTCAGCAGTTCTTTAGTGCTAGATTATATACAGTTAATTTCAAAATATTTGGAAATAATTTCCTAATAAGATCATAATTCTCTGGATGAATTCAATGTTTCAGGTTCTTCTGGAGTGCAGTAGAGAGCAGGATGATGGACCGGTGCTGAGGAAGCTGCTGAGCACGCTCACAGAGAGAGGAGTAGACGAAACATCTGTACTGCTGCTGCTAAAGGAGGCGGATAACTGTCCTACTCCAGGTGTCCTATAAAGATCAAATAGTTTGGGAAATATTTTACACATACTGTATATAAAGACACACAAACACCGAGCTGTTGGTATTTGATCCGTTTTTATTGTACGTGACTCTTGTCAGGTAAGAGGAAGGATGAGCACGTTGGCGTGTCGCTGTTGAGAACGTTCCAGGACAGACTGTGCGCGCTGAACCTCGGGACTCGGCTCATCAGGCGGAGTTTGGAGGAAGGGCCTGGCATCTCGTCTGACCAGACAGAGGTAACACACACATTATACACTTCACGAGTTAAAGATAAAATCGTTTTTACAGCAATCGTTTCTTGAGCATTTCTAGCAGGTGCTGTGATTTTACAGAGCAAAAGAAGGTAATGTAGTGTATATTAGGTCTGCACGATTTGATGTTCCACTTAGGATTTGTACGAAATAAGAGCAGCGTGCTGTGATCGGTCTGAGGGTGTACCTGGTGCCGAAACACCTCATGGAAAACCATAAACCGAAGCTTTTAGATATCTGCTGACATAATGTGGAGCGATACTCTAAGGAAGGTGAAAGTTTCTTAAAGAGAATCATTGCTGGTGACGAGACACGGATTCATCACTACGAGCCTGAGAGTAAACGGCAGAGTCTGGAACGGAAACATCCTCAATCATAGACCGAGAAAAAGTTCAAGAGTCAACCATCAGCTGGAAAATTCATCAACACTTACAGTTTTCTGGGATTCTCAAGGGCCAGAAGTATTGGAACATTATCAGGAAAAAGGGTTCAACAATCAACAGCGCTCGTTACTGTTACAGTGAGACAATTATTGAAGAGCTGAAACCTGAACTTCTGATTAAATCCAGAGGACTGATATCTAAGAGTACACTTCTACACACACTGTCGACACTCTGCAAAAACTTGGTTAAAGCATCCTTCCTATAGTCCTGATCTCACTCATCTGACTTTCATCTGGTTTTGGTCCCGGGAAAGCAACCCTACGAGGACAAAGATTCTTTTCTGATGAAGAAGTGAAGACAGCGGTGCATTCGTGGCTCACAGCTCAGATTTTCTCCCTAATTTAGTCGGGTCCAATTCCTTCCCATCACTAGGTGGCTCCCACATAAAGTCTACTACTACCACTCAGTCAGGAGGCCCGAAGCACGAACAACGTGATGCAGGCGACCGCATCTTTTCGAACTGCCCGCTCACGCACCGTTGGGGGAGGACAGCGCTATCCGCTCCTTCCACTTGCGTGAGCTCACAGACGCCCCTGATTGGCTGTAGATCCGTGATTAATGTGGGAGCACGAAGTAGCTCTCATCCCGCCCCTCTGAGAGAGCTCGGCCAATCAGCTCTCTCTAGACTTCCGGCTGCGAGAGGTTACAGCATCACCCGGGAACTGAACCAGCGATCTCCGGATGATAGGGGGAGCACTTTATCACTTTTTGTTATCAGTTCGACAAAGTGTATTGAAAAGCAAGGAAATTTAGTCGAAAAAATTATGTATTTGTCTTTTCTAAAAGTTAAAATAAATTCTACAGCCAGAGTGCAGATCATTTTTTATTCACCCCCGGTACTATTGTAGTCACTGACATAATTTTGACAACAAAATGTAACACCGTTGATCGCTAGCTATTTTAGTGAATTGTGTGTCTGTAGGTTCTGCAGATAGCGGCTGACGGGAAAATAGAGAAGCTGCTCAGAGCTGCTCTGGAAGGTGATACGCTTCAGCCCCTGACGGTATGGAGGCTCCTGTTCTGGGCCGCGACTCACAACCCAGAGCTCCAACTCATCACGCAGGAAATCCGGTCGAAACCAGAAGCTCGGGAGCTCATACACATGGGTATATGGTTTAAGAATTAGATCAAGTCAAACAGACTGACTATGCATGTGTTTTAGTATTCAGTACTCTTACTTTGTCTAAATGTAACACATCGAAATCCCTTCTGAGCTCTCGTACCCCTGCCAGGAGTCTTTCTCCAGCTCTGCATTGTGTTTTCACTTTTTCTTTCCTTCTCTCTCTCTCTCTCTCTCTCTCCCTTTCTAGTTGCCCGAGTGGATGCCTTGTTCAAGCACAAAAAGCTCATTCTGGAAACAATCAATGAAATCCCTGACCTGGAAAGAGCTGCAGGCGATGTGGAGGCCGATAAAGACGTCACTGAGGTGAGTGCGTGTGAAATGCGCTACTAATCGAACAGATTAGTCTCTGATTTTCTTTAGATGTGTCTCGACAGCCAAGATTCCGAAGGCGAACAGGCACACAAGCACACACGCAAAAAAACAAACAAACAAAAAAACACTCCTGATACATTTATCACACTCTGCAAAGAGTTCTTTCCAAAAACTGCAACAGGACGGCATTTAAGGTCAAAAACTATTTTAAAAAAGCACAATGTTGGAATAGTTTCTTTCCTGTATCAGTCTCACAGTGTTATTAGAGTCCAGTTTTATTATAGTAGCTAAAATTTATGGGAATATACAATATATGATAGCATATGATGATTATTTTTTTCGTAGCAGCACATCCTGAAGCGTTTTATTTCTTTTATATCGCAGCAGTTTGTCATTACTAACCTTTAAAAAAAAAAAAAAAAAAAAAAAAAAAAAATA